>PVLC010003056.1:38735-63513 GCA_004027655.1 Graphiurus murinus
TTTGCGGTACTGGGGATTGAACTCAGGGGCATTCTACCTCCGAGCTATACCCCCAGCCCTATTTTTTATTCTTTATTTTGAAACCGGGTCTCACTAAGTTGCGGAGTGCCTCACTAGGTAGCTGAGGCTGGCCGCGAACCCGGATCCTCCGGTCTCAGCCTCCCAAATGCTGGGATTACAAGCGTGCGCCACCACGCCCAGTTTAGTATTGATTTTAATGTCTTTCTTTTTTTTGTGGTACTGGGGATGGAACCTAGGGGCATTCTACCTCTTAGCTCTACCCCCAGACCTGTTTTTTATATTTTACTTAGAAACGGTCTCACTAAGTTGCAGGGGGCCTCTCTAAGTTGCTGAGGCTGACTTCAAACCTGTGATCCTCCTGTCTCGGCTTCCAAAGTACTGGGATTACAAGCATGTACCACCATCCCCGGCTTAATGTCTATTCTTAAAAATTAACCATAAAACCCTACCTATACTAGTCTTTCTTCTATATAGCCTAACTAGGGTAAAGAATAGATCTTCAGTTTTGTAATTTTCCAAGCCAGAGGAACCCTGCAGAATCTTTGTCAGCTTTTAGTTTCAGTCATTGTTTGCTCAGAGAGCTTTCAGTGGTGGTTTATACTACAATGGCAGTCAGTCATCTATGCAGGCTTCTTGTGATTGCTTTTACTGTCTTCAAAAGAATTAAGGAATGGTTCTGTTCTTTTTTGGGCAGGGAGGGAAAGGGAGACAAAGTCTCACTATGTTCCCCAGGCTGGCCTCAAACTGTTGGACTTGAGTAATCCTCCTGCCTCAGCTTCCTGAGTAGCTGGGACTATAGGTGCATGCCACTGCACCCAGCTAGTTCTTTCATTGTTTGGGTCTCAGTTTTCCTTTAGTAAATATTTTTGCTAACTATTTCAAAATTTTTACAAGTAGTGTTGCTTTTGCTTTTCTTTAGTGCTGGGGGTAGAACCTGGGTCTCTTGTTTGCTAGGCTAGCATACTACTACTGAACTACACTCCCAGCCCCAGAGTAGTATTGTTTTTGAAGAAAAGAGACTAGGGGCCGGTCGTGGTGGCACACGCTTGTAATCCCAGCATTCGGGAGGCTGAGACCGGAGGATCCGGGTTTGCGGCCAGCCTCAGCTACCTAGTGAGGCACTCTGCAACTTAGTGAGACTCTGTTTCAAAATAAAGAATAAAACATAGGGCTGGGGGTATAGCTTAGAGGTAGAATGCCCCTGAGTTCAATCCCCAGTACTAAAAAAAAAAAAGACTAGGGATCCCTGAGGTGTTAAAAGTTTATTCTGTTTGGGGGAGTGGAGACAATGTTTTGATAAGAGCTGTGGTGGAGAGCAAACCCATACCTTTAGAGATCACTGAGTACTTTCAGAAGTGTGAAGAGGTAATGACTATAAAAATGAGAATAGGTTCATATTAGAACAGAAATAGGATTTATCTTCTCTAGGCTGAACATAATAAAGGAAAATATAATTTTTGTTTCCTTTTAAAGGCCATGGAAATAGCAGCTCAGAGGACTAAGGAAGAAAGGTCTAACCAAGATCATGTGGATGAAGAGGTAATATTTATTATCTATTTACAACCTTAGGAAATACTTGTGTTTTGAGCTCTTATTTTTACATTGGTGGAGCATGAACTTTTTTATAGATACACGGCACATCATTCAACCAAGCTATTGTTCCACTCAGCCACCTGTTATAGCCATTGTCCTAGGTAAAGTTTATTTTGTTTTTTGTGGTACTGGGGATTGAACCCAGGGGCATTCTACCTTCAAACTATACTCCCAGCCCTATTTTATTTTTTACTTTTGAAACAGGGTCTCACTAAATTGCTGAGGGCCTCACTAAGTTGCTAAGGCTGGCCACGAACTTGAAATCCTCCTGTCTCAGCTTCTCAAGTACTGGGATTACAGGCATGCACCACCACACCCAGCCACTGAAGAAAAGTTTTAAAGAGCCTGTGGGATATATCAAGAAAGAAATACCTATTTTTCCAAGTGTAATGTTTAAATGACTGAAGTATTGATTTCATAAATATTGCATATTTTAAATATTTATGCTTTGCTTAATAAATTATTTTAGTCTAAGAAGTCATAAAATTTTTTTGGTAAAGATCCATAGTCAGCTTTTTTGTTTTGTTTAAAGTCTTGCAGCTCTTAGTGTAATGAATGAATAGGAGGTTCCCTCTGTTCAGCAATTCTCGACCTTCTTTCACTCTAGCAGCTGGGTAGGTGATATTCCTACGTAAGGACATGTTCTTTTGTAAGGCACAGTTAAGTAGTGCTTGCCATCTGTAACTCCATGCCTTTCCCTCATACTCAGATAGGTGTTACTCTAAGGATAACTTTGGATGATCTGTAATACTTTTTTCTTCCTTAAAATAAATTTTATACATCCCTGTGTGGTGGCGCATACTTGTAATCCCAGTACTTGGGAAGTTGAAACAGGAGGATCACAGGTTTGCAGCCAGCTTCAGCAACGTAGGGAAGCCCTCTGCAACTTAGGGAAGCCCTCTACAACTTAGTGAGACCCTGTTTCAAAATAAAAGAATAAAATAGGACTGGAGGTATAGCTTAGAGATAGAGTACCCCCTGAGTTCAATCTCTAGTAACACACACAAAATTATATACAAAGTGTTGTGTTTTATCATGAGTAACTAATTGTTTCTGGCACACTGCATAGCAGATGCAACACCAGTGGGTGCAGACAACTGGGTGAGAATTAGTATGGAAGCTGATGATGAATGGAGATTCTTCCATGACTTGACAGGGAGAGATGCTGAGTGAATGTGAGGAGTGTGTGAATAACAGTTTCAATTTTGCTTCTCCCCTCTGTCTGTTAGGTGTTTAAGCGCGCATATATTCCTAGGACCTTGAATGAAGTAAAAAATTATGAGAGGGATATGGATATAATGATGAAATTGAAGGAAGAGGACATGGCCATGAACGCTCAACAAGACAATGTGAGCAGCTTGGTTTGTATATAGCAAGCAGGTCTACAAAAGGGGACTGTTTTGAGTTCCTCTAATCCTGAGTGTTGGCCTCTGAGCCAGCAAGGTGGCTCCATCCTTTTGTTTGGACCTGTCCTCTGTATACATTGAATGTAAAGAGAGTTCGTTGGTAAATATGAGGATGACACATTTGAATGAGTCCAACAGATTATAATTAGAGAAAAAGGAAGAATCTTACAGAAGTCTAGGCTGTAAATGTTTGACTATATTAGAGCCATTAACCTATATTTCATTAATATACATATTTCAGGAAATTTTCTACTAAAGGACCAGATATATCTTTCAGACTTTGCCAGCCAAGAAGTAAAATTGATGTAGGTCTTTTTATGACAAAAAGACAAAATTAATATTTCCCAAATTTCTATTCATAATATAAAAAACCTAATAATAATAATTAAATACAACTTTTTATAATATAGATTGAGAGAAAGATGGAATTACTTAGGGGGAGGGGGAGTATTTAGGGGGTAACATTTCACTTATTGAGGTTCATAGTTAGTATTCACTGTTGTCAGATTAATTGCAAATGTTCATTTATAAAAACTACCAAGAAGCTGGTAGGATTTGACCTGCGGGCTTGGTGTACCTGGTATAGAAGAGTAACACCATGCTATAAACTTTCTGTTATCATGAGGTAAAATTTAAGTATAGTCATAGAAGATACTATTTAATCTACAGTGTTTAATGTTGCAATGTGTGTATATCACTGTTGAGTTTTTATGTTGATTCTTTTTTTTCCTTTGGTTATAAGATTTTATACCAGACTGTCACAGGATTGAAGAAAGATTTATCAGGAGTTCAGAAGGTATGAGGAATATATGTTACTATTGTTTATGTGGAAAGTCTTTTAGAGGATATAAAACTTAATATAAGCTGGGCGTGATGGCGCACACTTGTAATCCCAGCATTTGGGAGGCTGAGACAGGAGGATCCAGGTTCACGGGCAGCCTCAGCTACTTAGTGAGACCCTCTGCAACTTAGTGAGACCCTGTTTCAAAATAAAGAATAAAAAATAGGGGGGTGTAGCTTGGAGATAGAATGCCCCTGGGTTCAATCCCCAGTACCATTAAAAAACAACAACAACAACAAAAAATCTTCAAGGCCAGGTGTGGTGGCACATGCCTGTTATCCCTATACTTGGAGGCTGAGATAAGAGGATCACAGGTTTGAGGACAGCCTCGTCAAGTAGTGAGACCTAGCAAGACCCTGTTTCTAAATAAGAAGTAAAATCTGGCTGGGGGGTGTAGCTTGAAGGTAGAACACTTCTGGGTTAAATTCCCAGTATCACACACACACACACAAAAGCCGGGTGTGGTGGCGCACGCTTGTAATCAATTGTAATCATAGCGTTTGGGAGGCTGAGACCAGGGGATCCGTGTTTGCGGCCACCCTCAGCTACCTAGTGAGGCACTCCGCAACTTAGTGAGACCATGTTTCAAAATAAAGAATAAAAAATAGGGCTGGGGGTATAGGTTGGAGGTAGAATGCCCCTGAGTTCAATCCCTAGTACCGCAAAAAAAAAGCAAACTTTAAAAATGATTAGCCAGGCCTGGTAGCACAGGCCCTCAACTTGGAAGGCTGGAACAGGAGGGTTGCAAGTTCAAGTCCAGCCTCAGCAACTTATCGAGATCCTGCATCAAAATAAATAGGGCTGAGGTGAGCCAGGCATGGTGGCGCACGCTTGTAATCGCAGCATTTGGGAGGCTGAGACTGGAGGATCCGGGTTCGCAGCCAACCTCAGCTGCTTAGTGAGGCCCTCCGCAACTTAGTGAGACCATTTCAAAATAAAGAATAAAAAAATAGGGCTGAGGCTGTAGCTCTCAGGAGGTAGAATGCCCCCAGATTCCATCCCCAGTACCAAAAAATAAATAAATAAATAAATAGGGCTGAGGTGTAACTCAGTGCTTGAACACCCTGGGTTCAATCCTCAGAAATAAATAAATAAATTAGTATCTTTTTTTTTTTTTTCGGTACTGGGGGTTGAACTCAGGGGTATTCTACCTCCGAGCTATACCCCCAGCCCTGTTTTTTATTCTTTATTTGGAAACAGGGTCTCACTAAGTTGCGAAGGGCCTCACTAAGTAGCTGAGGCTGGCCTCAAACCTGGATCCTCCAGTCTCAGCTTCCCAAATGCTGGGATTACAAGCATGCGCCACCATGCCCGGCAATTAGTATCATTATTAAACAACAATTTTCAGTCTATGGACATTTTTAGAAATGCTCTTTGTGGTGTATCTAACTATGGTATGAAATTTAAAAATGTATTTGTCCTTTTCCTGAATTGTTCTGTTTTTCTAGATGAGGCTTTTATCATTTTTGTATCCTGGTCTTCATTTCTGAAGCTATTAATGATAACCATGTGCTTCTTGATAGTTTTTGCAATAAGCTTAAATAATAGGATGGAATAGTATGGAATGTGGTTAGCAGTATGTAACCTACTAAAGAGCACTCTCATGATTTTAGTAGTCTTATTGTACTGTATTCCTATAGTGTTCTTTTTGTTTTACATTTTAGAAGGGTGGGGATTAAGTAATTCTAATTTAGGCAGTAATAAAGGCAATTTTGTAAATCTTAACTAAAGGCTTATGTAAAGGATCACAATTTGCCGTCAAAAATTGATTCTCTCTCTAGCGTGGCGGCACATGCCTATAAATAATCCCAGTACTTGGGAGGCTGAGGCTTGAGGATCACAGGTTTAATGTCAGCCTGGGCACCTTACCAAGACTGTTTTAAAATAAGCAGGACTAGGGCTGTAACTTAGGTAGAAGGCCCTTGAGTTCAATCCCTAGCACACACACACACAAATTGATTATTTGTCCTGTAGAAATAATTAAATTGGAGGGATTCCAATATTTAGTATTTCTTTTTCTTTAATTTTTGATACTGAGGACTTACCCAGGGGCATTCTACCTCTGAGCTATACCCCCAGACCTTTTATATTTTGAGACATACATGGTTTTACTAAGTTGCTAAGAGTCTCACTACTTGCTGAGTCTGTCCTTGAACCTTTGCAGCCTCCCAAGTACTGGGATTACACATGTGTGCCACCATGCCTGGCTTTGTATTTCTAAGTTATATATAATATGTATTATAGGAAAATTATGCTTTGGATCCCAGAGCATGAAGATTTTGTTAAAATTATCTAGAAAATCTTCTTTAAAAGATTTATAAAGTCTCTGGGCATGGTGCCACAAGTTTGTAATCCTAGTACTTGGGAGGCTCAGACAGTAGAATCACAGGTTTGAACTGTGAAGTTACTCAGTTAAATCTTTATTTTTGATCTATGTGTGTACTTCACACCTTCCAAATCTCAGCGGAACCCTTCTGATGTGCTGAAAGCGGCACAATTCTGTTGTTTGTCTAGGTTGCCTAATGAAGCCTGAGGTCCTTCATTTGGATATATTCTTAATTGTATTGGAATGGCCACTTCTGATCTTACTCCCTGATGTTTATTCTGTTGTTTTGATGTTTTATTATTTTTTAAAGTATATCTGCAAAGCTGAAATCCAAATTCCGGCACTAATACATTTAATTACAAGAGATAACTAGTTGACTTCAAATAACATGCTTCTTTAATAATTTAAAGGTCCCTGCACTTCTAGAAAATAAAGTTAAGGAAAAGACTTGTTCCGATTCAGAAGATACTGGAAGCTGTGAATGCTCTGACACAGACTCTGAAGAGCAAGGAGACCATGCTTGCGACAAAAAACACATCACTGACCCTGACATTGACAAAAAGGTTGGCTGAGAACTGAAATCCCCCTTTTCTTCATTATGATAGCACAGCAGCTCTCATTTCTCTTCGCTCAAGGATCTAGCTAGATAATGATGTATCTTTAATTCTAATTATAGTTTCCAGTAACTAAATATGAACTTTGCTTTTGGGGATGGATAACATTAGAGACTGGGTTACAACTTATGAAGAAAAGTAGTTCCAAACATTTAGTAACATCCACAGGGAAGCTTTGTGTGGTGGCGCACTCCTATAATCTCAGAACTCGGGAGGTTGAAACAAGATGATCCTAGATTCAAGGTTAGCCTCAGCAACTTAGCAAGACCTGACCCTTAGCAACTTAGCAAGACTGTTTCAAAATTTAAAAAAAAATTTTTAAAGGCCTGAGGGCTGAAGGTATAACTCAAAGATAGAATACTCCTGAGTTCAATTCTCATTACCACCAAAAGAAAGAAAAAGAAATACCATGAGGATATTTCTTTTTTTTTTTTTTTTTTGCGGTACTGGGGATGGAACTCAGGGGCATTCTACCTCCGAGCTACACCCCCAGCCCTATTTTTATTCTTTATTTTGAAACCGAGTCTCACTAAGTTGTGGAGTACCTCACTAGGTAGCTGAGGCTGGCCTCGAACCCGGGTCCTCCGGTCTCAGCCTCCCGAATGCTGGGATTACAAGCGTGCGCCACCACGCCCGGCGTGGATATTTCTATTTAGCTGTCTACAAATTTTTATTAAGAAAGCTCATTGGAGCCGGGCATGGTGGCGCATGCCTATAATCCCAGTACTTAGGAGGCTGGGACAGGAGGATCAAAGGTTTGAGGACAGCCTCACCAACTAGTGAGAATCTCGTCAACCTAGTGACACCCTGTTTCAAAATAAAAATAAAATAGAGCTGGGGGTGTAGCTCAGAGGTAGAATGCTCCTGGGTTCAATCCTCAGTACCACACACACAAAAAAAGCTCACCAGGCGCAGTGGCATATGCCTGTAATACCAATACTTGGGAGGCGAGACAGGAGGATCACAGGTTTAAGGCCAGCCTTAACAAATTATCAAGACTCTGTTTCAAAATAAAATAGGGCTGGGGGTATAGCTTAGAGGTAGAGTGCCTCTAGGTTCAATCCCCAGTACCAAAAACAAAAGGAAAACTCAAAGGAAATTTTATCACAAGTTCCACCACCAACTTATAATCCTTTTCACTTTTTTATGCTATATTCACTTTCATCCTTTCACATATTTAGATGTAATTACATGTGTACTCCAAATAATGAAAATTGTGGGGGGTTTTGTTTGTTACAGGAAAGAAAAAAGATGGTCAAGGAAGCCCAGAGAGAGAAAAGGAAAAATAAAATTCCTAAACATGTGAAAAAAAGAAAGGAAAAGACAGCCAAGATGAAAAAAGGCAAATAGGATGACAGTTCCGTTACGTACAGTCATTCTCCATCAGCTGCTTTTCTTACCCAACTCAAAGCTGCAGTTTGAAGATGGCTTCTTGACTTTAACCAAGTGATTATTTTGGTATTGCCCGTGGAGACTGATTCAAGTGTTTTCCTGTAATTATGTAAAAAGCCCTGAGTTCTAGTGTTCCGATCCAGTCGTTGACACTGCCTGGTATTGAAAGATTTATTTAAGCTACTATTTTAATGAAGATTTTCATGCGTTTTTATTTTTATATGTTTTCTCCTGCAAATATGTTTTTGGAAGCATCATAAATATTTAAATATGATGAACATTCATCCATTACCTTTATGTGAGTGTAAAGGCACTTTAGACAGACTTGAGAAAATCATTTTAGTTTTCTTTGTACATGCCAAAGACACGTTTGCAGTTATTTAATTATAAGGCCAGGGTTTATATAAAACAGTTTTGCTCATGAGACAATTCATTTGGCCATCAATGCAGTCGTTCACTGCAACTGTTCTTGGATGCATTGATGATCATTTGTAATGCCCTCACACTTCATCCTAAATACTCTTTTTTGAGCTCAAGTTTATAAACTATTTCACATTCAGCCATTTAGCATGTTCATTCATCAAATTTTTGAGTATTTTCAAAGCTGGAGATACAATGGTGAACAGAACAGACAAAAATTACTGCCTTTGGGTAGTTTGCATTTTAATAGGAAGATATGACATTAAACAAAATTGTATCAAGAGGTGATAAATTCTGTGGAGAGAAATAGTGCTGAGAGGAGAGAATGCCTGTGGACTTGGGAGTTTGCAATTTAAAATTGCTTGCAAGGCTGAGGATGTGGTACAGTGGCAGAAAGCTTGCCTCGCATGCATGAAGCCCTGGGTTTGATACCCAGCACGCACACACACAGGTTTCTAGGTTGGCATGGTGGTACATACCTGTAATCTCAGTACTTGGAGGCTGAGACAGGAGGATCACAGATTCAAAGCTAACTTCTGCAACTTCAAGGGACCCTGTTTTAAAAGAAGAAAAGCTGGGGGTATAGCTAGGAGGTAGAATGCCCCCAGAGTTCAATCCCCAGTACTAAAAAAAGGAAAAGTAATATTGTTTGAGCAAATACTTAAACTGAATCATGTGCATGTCAGGACTGAAGAGCATTTTAGGCAAAGTGAAGAGCCCAGGGTAAAGGCCCTGAAGCAGAAGTAATGCCTGATAAGTTCCAGAAACAGGGCCAATGGAGCATCAGAATGAAAGGGAAAAGGAGTGAATGAGATCATTGTAAGGCTGTTGGAGGGTTTTGACCAGAGGGGTGATGTGATCTGACTTATGTTTTAAAAGCCCCAGCCGAGTGTGGTGGCGCACGCTTCTAATCCCAGCATTCGGGAGGCTGAGACCGGAGGATCCGGGTTCGTGGCCAGCCTCAGCTACCTAGTGAGGCACTCCACAACTTAGTGAGACCTGGTTTCAAAATAAAGAATAAAAAAAAATAGGGCTGGGGCTGTAGCTCGGAGGTAGAACGCCCCTGAGTTCAATCCCTAGTACCGAAAAAAAAAAAAAAGCTCTGGCTGGCAGGGTGTGGTGGTACATGCCTGTAAACCTCAGTACTCAGGAGGCTGAGGCAGAAGGATCACAGGTTCATAGCCAACCTCAGCAACTTAGCAAGACCCTGTATCAAAATAAATTAGAGCTGGAAATATATCTCAAAGGTAGAATGCCTCTGGGTTCAATCCCCAGTACTACCAAAATAAAAATGCTCTGGCCCTGGAGAATTGACCAGGAAGCAAGGGTGGGAGATGAACTAACTGGCTGTTTGTTGTCCTAAGAGATTCTGATGGCTTGGTCTAGGATGGTAGCAGTGGACATGGGGAGACATGGTGGGACTTGTAAGGGGTTAGTTGAGTAGGAAAGTGAAGAATGACTTCAGGCTTTATGACTTAGAAGCTACAGAGGTGATTGTAGTTGCTTCTTAACTGATAGGAAGGAATGTGTATGGAGCTGACTTGGGGCAGGAGAGAGATAACAATCTTGTATTGCAACAGAGCAAAAGTATTCAAGTGAAATTATCATTAAAAATGTAAGGCATGCTTCATGTTAAATGGCTATTTTGACTATAACCTTCAGAAACATTCTATGTAAAAACTTTTAGTTCCAACTTAAATTTGTACCTACTTGTTTGATGGGGGGAAAATCATTTTAGCTCATTAAATTGAAGCCCCATTTTTTTATGTTCATTTTCTTCCCTCCCAAAAATAGTCCCTCTAAAATACTCTACAGTGAACATAAGAGAAAAAAGACTGAGGACCTGTGCATATTTGGAGAGTTTATCTTCAAGATCTTCCATTGTATCTTTTTGGGTTTTATTCTCTGACATGCATTCATATCAGGTGTTGAACTCCTCCGAGCTATCTTTGCTGAATCTAATGCTGAAACCCTCTCAGTTTGGATTCCATTCCGTTTGACCAAAAATTGGCAAAATTGAGGGGGGCAATTCATTTTACATTGCTATTGGAATGTGAATGGGAGGAAATGGCTTGTAAAACAAGATTTGGAACAGTAGGGGAGTCTAACCTGAGAAACATTTTTCTGCTACTTCTCTCACTGGTGTGGCAGTTTCCATTTGGATTCTGAACCAGAAGACTGACTGGGTAATAAACACATAGTATTCTTGGCAAACTTGTCTGGAAATATGTTTCTCTTGTTTTTATTTTTCTCATCAGAAGGCTTGAGTGAAGGAACCTCGGTGTAGGCAAACTGCTTCCGGGGCTGCTTCTTGACTTATTACAGCTGAATTTTGGTTGCTTGATAATCGTTTAATGAGTTACTGGTTGTATAGTAACTTCCCATTTGGAAAGATATTTGGGTCTTTGGGCCCAAAGCTAAGGACATAATTTTGGTAATTGCAGATGTCTCTGATTTTTCTATCATACTTTATTTTCTCATTCCTCTAAATAATGCAGATGTTTCTAAAAATTTTATGAGAAATCTGGATAATTAACTTCAAGTACAAAATCACAGCTCTTTTCTATGCTGCCATCATTCTCACTCTTCCTTCAATAAAGCATTGTGTGGACAGAACTTCACTCAGCCTGGAGGTTCCATTTGAGCAAAGAGATGGGAACTATGGCAGTTTCTTGCCAAGATCTGGTCAAGTATGAGTCTGTAATTCTTGGCTGACATCAAGTCTTCTTCAGCTTTATAACTTGATAGAGATGGACTCAGGATGTTGAAAAGCTTTATAGTTTAATACTAAGAGTTGTTGGAGAAGATCTCTCCTTACACAAGTGCTCCCTTTAATTGTATACTAGGTGATGGTTGTTTCTTGGCTGTGGACCTATCCTGTTGTGATTCCTTATCATTTTATTAACCTTTTGGCTCAGAAAATGAAGAGGTGAAATAAAAGGTTCCAGAAGCTGTTAAAAATTCCATTTAAGGACATCTCAAATGTCAGGTCCTGAATGATACCTTTTTTTAAAGTCCTAGTTTTTATTTATATACTTAGTCAGGATCTTGAACATGAGATCTTTGCATTGATTTCCAAGGTTTACTCGATGGTGGAAGAGTTACCAGAGGCAGCAGCACAAGTAATTCCTACTCAGGTAGTTTCCCATGAATATTTTTTGTGACCACATAGAGTGGATAAGGCTTCAATTGCTGGGATCATAAGCAAGAGCCCTGCACATTCTATCCCTTGAATTGGATTGATTTACCCCTACGTTTTGTTGGAGTTTTTAACTTTCATATCCTTTGGGTTTGTGTTGCCTTGCACGTAAAAATCCTTGTCATTGTTCCAGGGGAAACTACAATGTCAGGTATCAGATTGTTGAAGCCAGTCTTCTGAGGAAGAGATTGCTGTGTTGCACCTATGCCTTCCAGAGATCTTAGCCCAAGATGGTGGTGTAGAAGCCTCCAGGCTTGAATTTGGATCATCTTGACTGTATCTGTGGGACTCTTGACTTTGGTTTTCAGCTTTCTTTCATTTTCTGTGTCACTCCACATCCTTCTGTTTTGGTTGCTGCTGTTATAATCCTGAGGAGACTCCCCAGAGCAGCTAAACAAAGTGCACTGCATAAGATCCTTTTTCTTTTCTTTTTTTTTTCCAGGGTGGAAATATGACGTATGAGCAGAGCTATCTCCAACTCCCTAAGATAGATTTCCATGTCTTATGTTGGTGTCACTTACAGTTCTAATTAAAGACTGGTAAGGTTTTACCATCTTTAGGTGAACCTTTAGTCTTCACACATTCTATCTAGAACTGTATGGGGGTCATATAATTTGGTAGTGAAAAAGTGATGATAGAAATTTGGGGCCAAATATTGTTGGATTCCGATTGCTAGGGTACTGAGCTAGAGAAGCAGGAGGTCGGGCTAGGAAGGGAAGGTTGCCCTTGTTAGGACTGTCTGGGAGCAGCTGTGGGTGGGAGTGGCCGCAGTAGACAGCAGATAAAAGCACTGAAGGTGGAAGGATCAGAGCCCACGGCTGGGACTAAGGTGCTCATCTGTGTTCTGACAAGTTTAGTGAGAAACAAACTTACAGTCCAAGAGTCAGTGGAAGTGGGTCCTGGAGAGGAGCACCAGTGCAGTACAGAGTAGTGAGTGGTACCTGGTGACATGATGGTATCCTCAGAGGAGAGCCAGAATTTAGGTGGAATAAGGAAAAGGGAGCCCGTGGAGGAGTCTGATAAAAAGCTTTTTGGTAGATATGGCCATGGGTTCCAAGGATACGGGTGGTTTCGGGGATTAGGAAGGGAGACCTGTTTTTTATTTGACCTTAGTGCAGGCCCTTTTGGTCTGGATGCATCCGTTTCTAAAATCTTGATGTCATTCACTGCTGTAGCTGCTGTGGAGATATGGGTACCTTCTTCACAGTGTTTTTGTGAAGGATGCTGAGAAGAGCTGATGGGAAACATTTGCAGTCGATGTGGGTTCGGCTGATGGTACCTGAACCCACTGCCCAGTTGTTAAAATGGAACAGCCACACACTTAAAGTATCTTAACTTCTTCCCCAAATATTGAACCTGAAACTGTATAGCCTCTAGGTGTGACTAGCAGTTTACAGGACATGGGAACAAGATAAATGATACTAGGAGGATGTAATCAACCAAATCTGGAAAAAAGTTCATAAGAAAAACTTTTAAAATATTTTATAAAAACTATTAAAAAGCCAGGCATGGTGGCGCATGCTTGTAATCCCAGCATTTGGGAGGCTGAGACCAGAGGATCCAGGTTTGCGGCCAGCCTCAGCTACCTAGTGAGGCCCTCCACAACTTAGTGAGATCCTGTTTCAAATAAAGAATAAAAAATAGGGCTGGAGGTATAGGTTGGAGGTAGAATGCCCCTGAGTTCAATCCCCAGTACCGAAAAAAAACCCAAAGCTATTAAAAGCTCCAGAGGTGTAAGACACATGTATCGCAATGCCATGAACTTCATTTTAAACATGATTAAACAATTGCAAGAAGTTGGGGTGGTTTTCTTTTTTCTTTTTTCTTTTTTTTTTTTGCGGTACTGGGGATTGAACTCAGGGGCATTCTACCTCCAAGCTATACCCCCAGCCCTATTTTTTATTCTTTATTTTAAAACCGGGTCTCACTAAGTTGCAGAATGCCTCACTAGGTAACTGAAGCTGGCCGCGAACCCGGATCCTCTGGTCTCAGCCTCCCGAATGCTGGGATTACAAGCATGTGTCACCATGCCTGGCTTGTGGTTACATTTTTTAAAATTATCTTTGAATATCAGAGATTGCTTCAAAATAATCTATTCTTCCTAAAGAAAATTGATACATGAAATAAGATCAGCAGATCATTAATAATCGCTAAAGCTAGGTAATGGTTATGTGGGGATTCACTATACTTTATGTATGAAAGTTTCTATAAAAGTTTTTTTATGAGATAAAGCATATTGAGCACTTACAGGGATTTTCTTATGGTAGTACTATACAACTGTCTGTATTTATCATTTTACTTTTTTTAAGTAACTTTCGCTTGGTATCAAGGTATAACCATGTGGGGCTAGAAAGGTAGGTCAGGACAGAATTGTAATGCCAACTAGTAGTATCCTAGTTTGGTGGCACTTGAAATGCCCTGTTAGGGTGTGGATCTTAAATATACCACGAAGGCCATGTGTTAAAGTCTGATTCCCAGTTGATGGCACTATTGAGGAGTAGCCTAGTGGGGTGAAGTTAGGTCATTGGGGGCGTGCCCTTGGAGGAGACATTGAGACCCTCACTCTTTCCTTGTTTCTGCTTCCTGGCAATGATGAGGCTTTACTCTGCCATGGGCTCCCCACCATGATGTTCTTACTCTCCACAGGTCCAAACATAATAGGGCCAAGTGACCATGAACTAAAATCTCTGAAACTCTGAGCCAAAATAAACATTTCCTCCTTAAGCTGTTTATCTCAGATATTTTGTCAGTGACGGAAAACTGACTACAGAAAACACATGCCCTTTGGGTTCTGAAATTAAAATTTACTAGTGCATGCAGTTAGAGAATTTGGGTTTTGAACAAATGCTTATCAACTTCTCAGTTTGCCATATCTGATCTTTGTTTTAAATATGTCACGTGCTCAGTGAGACTTACCTCCCCACTCCATTCGAAAGTGCAATCTGCCTGCTTCCCCGAGGGCCCCACCTTTCTCTACATTCTTTCTCTGTAGCTCTTCTAACAGACAAAATAATTTGCATATTGAATTTACTTAGGCATATTGTGTATCCTCCATCAGTTTCCAATCTCTGGCCATAATGTAAGCTCCATAAGGGGAAGGGGTTTTTGTCTTTGTTTTGTTTTACATCCTAACATCTAGGATGGTACCTGAAACATAGTAAACTACTCAATAAGTACTTAAATGAGTAACATGTTTCCTAAACCAAGATGAGGCTAGCACATCAATCGGATACACACCTCTTATTTGTAAGAATGAAAACCAGGAATTCATGTGGTTTGATTGGCACCCTCTCTCCTATCTCATGACCAGTGTGTGTTGGGACCACAGTGCTGCCCTGCTGCACCACCTGCTGTGGTGATGAACCCTTGGCATGGCCGGTGCACCACACCGGCAGAACTGGTGTGTGTGTGTGTGAGAGTTACTGGGGATTGAACCCAGGGACCTTCTTCCTCCAAACTATACCCCCAGCCCTATTTTATGTTTTATTTTGAAACAGTCTCACTAGGTTAGGTTGCTGAGAGACTATGTTGCTTAGGCTGGCCTCGAAACTAATCCTCCTGTCTCAGCCTCCCAAGTACTGGATTACAGATGGGCGCCACCACCCCCAGCTGAACTGATGCATTGTAAACGACAAAGATCATAGAGTAGAATTTTTATTTTGGCCATGTAAGATCATTCGAATATCATCCAAAGTGCTCAACCAGAAAAGTGCATTTACTAATGAATGACTCAATCCCAAAGCACCACAATGTATTTGAAAAATGGTAGGCTTTTTTTGTATTCACACATTTTTCTATCCCCAAATGTTATAGACAGAAAATAAAGATTTTCTGATGAGGTCTTGTTATGTTGCTCCCCCAGGCTTGTTTTGAATTCCTTGGCTCAAGTGATCCTCTGGCCTCAGCCTCCCTGGTACCTGGGACTCTAGGCCCTTGTCACCACACCCAGACTGCTAGACTGAAATTTTTTTGGCGGTACTGGGGACTGAACCTAGGGTTATTCTACCTCTGAGCTATACCTCCAGTCCTATTTTTAATTCTTTATTTTGAAACTGGGTCTCACTAAGTTGTGGAGGGCCTCAGTAAGTAGCTGAGGCTGCTGTGAACCTGTATCCTCCGGTTTCAGCCTCCCAAGTACTGGGATTACAAGTGTGCGCCACCACACCTGGCACTAGACTGAAATTTTTGAAGATGTATCATATAATTCCAGGGATGGTCCTGTGTTTAAACAAGACCTCTGCCTACTTGAGAAGCAGACAAATTCACACAGTGACTCCCCTCATGATCCTTACCTTCATCAAGGCATAAAATAGTACCTCATCCCCAGGGGATTGCTGTGGTTTTCCAGAGATATTTAGTCTTGCCCAGCCTAGCTTTTCTTTAAATGATACTGATATTGACAGTAATGCTGACAGGCTGGTTCCTGCCACTTGAGCAGATAAACATTGTCAAGGCTTACTCTGAGTTGGGGAGGGTGCAACTTTAACCCAAGGCCCCTTAACAGCTGTTGTTGATAAAGTGCTGAGAGACTGGAAAGTCATTTTCCTTTGTGGGGAAACTCCTTATCTGTTCAATGTGAGAATTGGACAGAAGTTCATATAATACTTTCTTCAAAATTCTATTATTTAAGCTGGGTGTGGTGATATACACCTATAATCCCAGTACTTGGGAGACTGAGACTGGAGGATTGCAGGTTGGAGGCCAGCTTCAGCAGTTTAGCAGGCTTCTCAGCAACTTAGTTATACCCTGTTTCAAAATAAAAAAATAGGAGCCAGGTATGGTGACACAAGTTTGTAATCCGTGTCAAGAGTCAGCATGATAATTTCTGTGGGTTCTTGGCTTCTGTGGTGAAAATAATTTTAACATGAGCCAGTCAGAGACAAAAGGCAGATATTTAATTTAAGAAAAGCAAAGATACATGTTCGGGGGAAATACAGGCCACTTTGAGAGTGTGAAAGTGGGGTCAGGGTCTTCTACAATCCTTACAGGGTATCCAGAGGGGGTGGCTAGGGGGTACATGGTGGTCTCTTTTTTTTTTTTTAAGCGTTATGGTAGAGATTCCCTTGAGATAGGACTCCCTTAGAGCAGAGACAGGGAATGAACAAAATTTGTAGTTTTTTTTCTGAAGACATGACATTTCCTAGATAAAACAATATTCGATGTTAAGAGCTTAGACCACATTTTAAGCAAACAATTTCTGTGTCCAGTAGATGGCACTGTTTCCTTCTAATTAAATAGTATAGGCGAGGTAGGTTCCAAGGCAAAGGAAGGAAAAGAAAACATTTTTCTTTTTTTCTACTTCAATTAAGGCAAAATCCCCAAAGTGCCCCCTCCCCTGTAACCATGCAGTCAGCTGGCTTACCTGGAGTATGAGACAATTACACAAAACAATTTAGAGCTCACATAATGAAAAACTGAAGGAGTCAACAGATTGGCCACCAAAGTGTGCCAGGTCAAAATATATGTGCTACTTTTTGGAGGTAGCTCCTCTGGCTTTACCCCAGAGTCATTTCCCCTCCATAAGTGGCTTGGAAAAAAGACAAAGGAAACTATGGGGCTGCTCAAAAACCCTGGAGGGACAGCTCCCTTTTGCATTTCTCCAGACGAGCGATCTATGAACAGTGTTAGCCTAAAAAGCCCCTATCTTCAGTGCTTTCAAGCAGCACTCATTTTCTGAGGGAGAACAGTGTTGACTAGGAAGGGAGGGAAAGAGAGAAACAGCTAAGGGAGAATGGGATCAGAGACAAAACGAACACAGAAGAAAAAGGAAAGAGAAATATTTAAGTTCCTGCACAGCATGAGTTCAGAGACTCTTGCCAGGTCTCAAAGGAAAGTGTCAGCTGTCACCCTCTCTGCCATTTGATTTGCATGGCTTGGGAAATCCCTAGTAGGCCACCCACGAATGGGGAGCCATGGCTTGAGGGCAGAGCAAGTTCATGATTTTTTGGTCTGTGGAAGTGAAGGACAGGGACCCCCCCCCTCCCTCACACACACACACACATATGTATATAACACATATACACACAACTAGAACATTTAACAACAGGGATGAAAACAACCCAGACATTTTAGTGGACTTACCGCTGCTGATTTCTCTGAAGCCTCATGTTGGACACCAAAGAATATGTCGGGCGTCACCACAATAATTTCTGTGGGTTCTTGGCTTCTATGGCAAAAAGAATTTTAACAGGAGCCAGTCAGAGAAAAAGGGCAGAGGTTTAATTCAATAAAAGCAAAGATACACGTTCAGGGGAAACGCGGACCACCTCGAGAGTGTGAGAGCAGCACCAGGGTCTTCTACAATCCTGCTTGTAGGGTATCCAAAGATGGGGTGGCTCAGAGGTACATGGTGGCCTCTTCTCTTTGAAGCTTTATGGTAGATATTCCCCTGAGATAGGACTCCCCAGGAGCAGAGATGGAAAGTCAGGTGTTGGGGTACAGGGCTCTCTTAAAAAAAGGTGTGACTTTTCTGGGATCTCTTCCTCGAAACAAACAGAATTCTGACAAAAGATGATGCTCTCAGGATTTAATCACCTCAGGAATTTCCCATATGGAGCCAACCTATTATTTAAAAGTATGGACCTGGCTTTTTTTTTAAGAATAAATATACTCTGAAAATGAAACTAAAGATTATGAAATGTTTTAGATTTTAAAACCATATTTCCCTTTCCTTCCCAATCTGCCTCCTTTCTACCTAAATTTTTATTTCTTCTATTCTACCTCACCAGTACTGAGAGGCTGAGACAGGAGGATCACAGGTTTGCAGCCAGCTTCAGCTACTTAGTGAGGCTCTGTTTCAAAATAAAGAATAAAAAATAAGGCTGGGGGTGTAGCTCAGAGGTAGAATGCCCCTGGGTTCAATCCCCAGTACTGCAAAAATAAAATAAAATATGACTCAGGGGGTAACTTGGAGGTAGAATTCCTCTGTGTTCAATCTCCAGTGCTACCACATGCCAGTTATCACAGAAGTCAGGTTTGCAATCTCCTAAGGCAACATTTACTGTGTGCTTTTTTGTTTTTTGTTGTTTGGTAGTTAAGCCCAGAGGCATTCTACCTCTGGGCTACATCCCCAGCCCTTTTTATTTTGAAACAGGGTCTTGCTAAGTTGCTCAGGGACCTTGCTAAATTGCTGAGACTGGCCTCAAATTTAGGATCCTCCTGTCTCAGCCTCCCAAATACTGGGATTACAGGTGTGTGTCACCATGCTGGGTTTACTGTGTGCTGTTTTAATTTTATAGTAGGAGTAGCATTCATTATCCTTTCAATAATTTTTGCTCCTCTAGACAGAGATGTGCTCTTGGGTTTTGGTTACTAACGTGCACTTAGAGCAGCATGAATGGTGCATGGGCTGCCCTGTAAGCACTGTGGACTGCTTGGGACACCAGGAATAGCCAACTTCATCTTTTCACATTCTCCATTAAGATTAAATTAACTGATTTCATGATAGTGGACACATGTTTGGTGGTTGGTTTTTAATCCTTACCGAAGAGCTCCCAAGGAACTTACTCAATGTTTCCCAGAAGTTATATTTCATCTAAAGAGTTGGTTTACTTAAAATAATATGCTTTAGTAAAACAAAAGCAACAAATATAGACTTCTTTTTGTTGTTGGTGGTGGTGGTACTGGGGAATGAATCTAGGGCATTCCACCTCCGAGCTATACCCCTAAACCCATTTTATTTTTATTTTGAAATAGGGCTTGCTAAGTTACTGCATGTCTTGCTAAGGTGCTGAGGCTGGCTTCAAACCTATGATCCTCTTGTCTCAGCCTCCCAAGTTCTGGGAAAGTACTCAATTAATGTTGACTTCCAGAAAAATTTGGGTAGACTAATACAATTTCACTTGCAGTATCATTACATTTCTCCATTTTCCCCTTCCAAAATGAGTAGGTGTTCTTTTACCAAGAGTACGATTTGGAATTTTTTTTTCTTTTTCTTTCTTTCTTTTCTTTTTTTTGGTACTGGGGGTTGAACTCAGGAGTATTCTTCCTCTGAGCTACATCCTCAGCCCCCCCCCCCTTTTTTTTTAAGTTTTTGGTACTGGGGACTGCATCCAGAGGCATTTCTACCTCTGAGCTATACTCTCAGCCCTTTTTTAATTTTTTATTTTGAAACAGGGTCTTGCTAGGTTGCTGAGAGTCTCACTAACTAGCTGAGGCTGGTTTTGAACTTTTGATCCTCCTGTCTCAGCCTCCCAAGTACTGGGATTACAGGCATGCACCAGCACACCTGATCTGGCCCTTTTTATTTTTTTAATTTTGAAACAGGGTCTCACTAAGTTGCTGAGGCTCTCCTAGAGCCTGTGATCCTCCTATCTCAGCCCCCAAGTACTGGGATTACAAGTGTGTGCCACCATGCCCCCCTATGATTTGGAATTTAAAACCAGTACTGGTGCAACGTGGTCTTTAAGTCCTTAACACAGCCCTTGGAAAAGGAGGAGATAGAAATGATTTTCACTTCCAACACTGCTGCTGGGAATATGTTCTGAAGAGCAAATGAGGACTTTCAACTGGAGATGAAATTCACTCTTAATTATAAGTGGCCCATTGAGCAAATCTTGACATGGCAGTGGGCAGTGAAGTAGTGAAGGGGTGTGGTGGGGAGTGGAGAGAAGCGAAGAGGGTGGAGAAGTCCAGGAGCCTGACTTCACAGTTTTCTTTGGGGCCCGCCCAGCCCTGTCCTGATGCTGCAGGAGTAGCTGGTTCTCTTTCAGGGCGTCTCATCTTGTCTGGAAGCCACTCCCTGTTCTGGGCACGGGACCTCCACATGCTGCTTGTGGACTCTGGTGGAGCTGGAACGGGGAGCTTGAGGCCCACACCTAGCAGCTGAGTCCAACTGGCCTGCCAATTGGGTGATGGGCCCTTGCTCATCCAGAGGGCGAGACTGTGGGCAGAGCCTGTGACATCAGCCCAGCATTTGCCTCCACTCCACCTGGGACCCCACGGTTTCTCTAGCTTGGAAGCCAAGTGGTAATGAGGACTCTGGAGGGGAGCCAGAGTTGTGTTGTTTTTGTTTTTATTGTAGTATTGGGGATTGCTCTACCACTGAACTACACCCCCAGCCCTTTTTGTCTTTTATTTTGAAACAATGTCTTGCTGAGTTGCTGAAGGTCTCACTAAGTTGCTCAGGCTGGCCTTGAACCTGTCTCTCTCAGCCTCCCAAGTAATGGAATTATGGGCTTATGCCACCACACTGGCTCAGGGATTTTTTTTTTGTATTGTTACTGGGTATTTATGTTTGTCTTGGTTTAGGTTCATAGCCTCCTTTTGAAGCATCTAGTTACCAGCTTTATGTAAAGTTGAAAACCAAGGCCTCTTCCTGCTGTTGGAAAACCCAGCTCTGAACAGGGTTCCTTTTTCCACTGCAGTAGCTTCATTGTTGCTTTTCTTTTCTTCTCTTTTCTTTTCTCTTCTCTCCTTTTCTTTTTTTATTTGCAGTACTAGGGATTGAACCCAGGGGCATTCTACCTTAGGGCTATACCCCCAGCCTTATTTTTTTATTCTTTATTTTGGAGAGTCTCACTAAGTTATGGAGGGCCTCACTAAGTAGCTGAGGCTGGCTGCAAACCTATGATCCTCCTGTCTCAGCCTCCAAAGTACTTAGATTACAAGTGTGCACCACCACGCCCGGCCATTGCTGCTTTTCCACTTTATGAACAACTACAGTCATCTCTTGGTATCCATGGGTGATTGGTTCTAAGACCCTTCAAGGGTACCAAAGTCGGCAGATGCTTAAGTCCCTTCCACAAAAATGACATAGTATTTTCATAGAACCTAAGTACATCCCCCTGTATAATTTAAATCATTTCTAGATTATTTATAATACCCAAAACAATGTAAATTCTATGTAAACAGTTGTTACATTATTTAGGGAATAATGACGAGAAAAAGTCTATACATATTCCATACAGATGCAAGCATTGTAGGCCTAACTATAGAGTACAGGAATGAGAGACGGACAATACTCAATGAGTGTTGGAGAGACAGGACCCATGAAGTGGTGGGAGGCTCCAGTGGGGTATGTCTGCACGCCTACACAGCACTATATTTGGATTCAGCAGAGTGCAGCGAATTCAAGTTTCGCTTTTTGGAACTTTCAAGAATTTTTTTCTGAATATTTGTTTCCCATCTGAGATTGGTTGGATCTGTGGATTGTAGAACCTGTGGATATAGAAAGCAAACTATATATCTTAGTCTTGCTGCCTTTAGCCTGTGTCCTCCAGGAAAGTGTTTGTTTGTTTGTTTGTTTGTTTGTTTTGGCAGGGGGCAGTTCTGAGGAGTGAACCCACGGCCGCCCATATGCTAGGCAAGTGCTCTACTACTACTGAGCTACACCCATAGCCTTTTTTTTTTTTTTTTTTTGGTACTGGGGGTGGAACTCAGAGGCATTCTACCTCCGAGCTATACCCCCAGCCCTATTTTTTATTCTTTATTTTGAAACCGAGTCTCACTAAGTTGCGGAGGGCCTCACTAGGTAGCTGAGGCTGGCCGCGAACCCGGATCCTCCGGTCTCAGCCTCCTGAATGCTGGGATTACAAGCGTGCGCCACCACGCCCGGCAACACACCCATAGCCTTTTAAAAGTTTTATTTTGAGATAGAGTCTAAGTTGCCCAGCCTGGCCTCAAACTTGCAATCCTCCTGCCTCAGCCTCCCAAGTAGTTGTGATTATAGATGTGTACCACCATGCCCAGCTATCCAAATGTCTTCACTGAAGCAGTGAGTAGTCCTGGGGCGGAGGCTGGTTTGATCTCCCAGCATCTCTCTAAAATACCTCTGAGCTGGACTCAGTGGCACAAACCTATAATCCTAGTACTTGGAGGCTGAGACGGAAGGATTGTAAATTAAAGCCCAGCCTTAGCAATTTAGAGAGACCCTTAGCAACTTAGTGAGAACTTGTTTCAAAATAAAAAATAGAGCCAAGTGTGGTGGAACACACTTGTAATCTCCAGTACTTGGGAGGCTGAGACAGGAGGATAGTAGGTTCAAGGATAGTCTCAGCAAGTAGTGAGACGCTCATCAACCTAGCAAGACCCTGCTTCAAAATAGAGCTGGGGATGTAGCTCAGAGGTAGAATGTCCCTGGGTTCAAACCCTAGCACCAAACCCAAAATACAAATAATAAAATATGCCGGGCGTAGTCCATGCTTGTAATCCCAGTACTTGGGAGGCTGAGACAGGAGGATCCAGGTTTGCAGTCAGCCTCAGCTACTTAGGCTCGCCACAGTTTAGTGAGACCCTGTTTCAAAAATAAAGAATAAAAAATAGGACTGGGAGTGTAGCTCGGAGGTAGAATGCCCCTGGGTTCAACCCCCAGTACCACACATAAATAAATAAATAAATAAATAAATAAATGAATAAATAAATAATAATAAAACACCTTTGACCTTGAGCAGTTCTGAGTCCCTGGGTCACCTCCAAGTGGGCTGAAATGCTCTTGCCTCTGGAGGCCGGGGTGGGGAACACAGAATACATATGGGAACAGCTTTCCAGAGGGGCAGTTAGTAACGCTGTCACAAAGACGAAAACCCAGCCCTCTTACTACATGGGCTTGCTGCAGACAAGGCAGCCCTGGAAAAAATCCTTCAAAGATCTCGATGATTGGAAAACATTTGGCAATAAAGAAGGAACAAGCCCTTACGAAAAGGCAAGTCCAGAAAAGATCTCTGAAAGGCGTATTTTGGGTTTGAAATTTCAGCTGCGTCTATCTTCAAGCCAAAGAGAGGCCCCGCCCACCCTCAGTGGGCTCTCCAGTCCAGCCAGCACTTGGGGGCCTTCTCCCCCAAGCTTTGAGCCAGCCATCTCGGAAACCCTGCAAAGGCAGGAGTCTGTTTCTTCAGAACCATGTGTTTTGAAGGGGTAAGAATTTGCACTTAGGGGGGCCTTGGATACTGCTGGTGGAGACCCCGTGTGGGTGGGGCTGGCTGGCTGCGTGCCTGCCTGCGGGAGGCCAGCCTGGTGCTGCTGGCTGGAGCTGCGGTCATGTGGAAGCCGTGCGTGCAAAGTGTGATGGAAAACAACGTGTCTAAACATTGAAGGAGAAGGAAAGTTGTCTACCCAGTGCAGGCCAACGGACAGGTGCAGGATCCTGCAGCTTCCAGAGCTTGTGAATGTTCAGGGCAGGAATTTCAAATGGGAAGGCCAGTCTTGTGGCCTTGGTGCTGCAGGCCGGTGAGGATCTGGTGGCTCTTGGGTCTGGTGGCCTGGCCTCGGGCTGCGGTTTCCCTCAGCTCCCCTCCTAGCAGGCCCAGGCAGGTGGGAGGTCCAGGTCCCCCCGAGGCACCTCCAGGACACAGCCCATTTGGTTGCCTCCCAGCGTAGGCGGCAAGACTGACTGTAATTTGTATTCTGAGTGTGGAAATGGGATTCACCTGCTGGCAGCCTGGGAAGGTCTTTCTCTGCACACACAATTCCAAGAGAAGTAGAAAGTGGTAATTGTGACTGTCAACATCCTGCCCTTGTTCTGATGGCAACAGTGGGTGTGTTCTCTCCTGTTCCCCACTGGCTACAGAACTGCCAAAGCCTCAGTCTCCCACAAATTCAGCCTGATTTTTTTTTTTAATGTAGAAAAAAATGAATAACAGAATGAAATGCCACCCAGTTAAGTATCCATTCTTTTCCTTGAGCTTTTTTCACCATAGAGCCCAAGCCATCAGAATGGACCTGGCCATGGTGATAGAGCAAGGCCGACAGCCCTTGGTGATGGGATAAGGGAAAGCCCAGCAAATTCTAGAGGCAGGAAGAAGGGCTTGTAATCCTAGCACTTGGGAAGCTGAGACAGGAGGATTACAGGTTTGGGACCAGCCTCAGCTACTTAGTGAGGCCCTCTGCAACTTAGATCCTGCTTCAAAATAAAGAATAAAAATTACAGCCAGGAGTGTAGCTCAGAGGTAAAATGACCCCAGGATTCGATCCCTAGTACCGCAAAAAAAAAAAAAAAAAGTCTGTAATATAAAAAGAAACGGGTGAAAG
>PVLC010003056.1:63613-103459 GCA_004027655.1 Graphiurus murinus
GCATTCGGGAGGCTGAGACCAGAGGATCCGGGTTCGAGGCCAGCCTCAGCTGCCTAGTGAGGCACTCCGCAACTTAGTGAGACCTGGTTTCAAGATAAAGAATAAAAACTAGGGCTGGGGGTATAGCTCGGAGGTAGAATGCCCCTGAGTTCAATCCCTAGTACCGCAAAAAAAAAAAAGAAAGAAAGAAAAAAAGAAAAAGAAAAGGGTGAGCCAGGTGTGGTGGTGCATGCTTGTAATCCCAGCATTTGGGAGGCTGAGACTGGAGGATCCAGGTTCTTGGCCAGCCTCAGCTACTTAGTGAGACCCTCTGCAACTTAGTGAGACCCTGTTTCAAAATAAATAATAAAAAATAGGGCTGGGGGTGGAGCTCAGAGGTAGAATGCCCCTGGGTTCAATCCCCAGTACTGAAAAAAAAAAAAAAAAAAAAAAAAAAAAGAGTGGTGGTGGTGGGGTTATGTTCCAGAGAAAAGTGTCTGGAACAGGCTGCTTTCTGGGGTTGAAAATGGCACAGAGTTTTCCATGAGGTGGGTCTTATATTGCTTCTGGATCCCTCCTTCCTTGTGCATTATTTCATTTGGGGTATATCACGTTAGTAGCTCTGCGTTATCTCTGTCCCTTCTCACAGGGAGCAGACCTAGCCTTCTGACACCTATGCTTCAGGTCACCCTATCTGCTAATCTCTAACTACTTACCTGTCTTCCTTAAATTTCTATTTTCTAGCCAGATGTGGTGGCGCACACATGTAATCCCAGTACATGGGAGGCGGAGACAGGAGGATCGAAAGTTTGAAGACAGCCTCAGCAACTCAGTGAGGTTCCCAGCAACCTAGTTTCAAAACAAAAAATAAAAAGGGCTGGGGAGTATAGATGAGTTGTAGAACACCCTTGGGTTCAATCCCCATTCTGTCTCTGTCTGTCTGTCTGTCTGTCTGTCTCTCTCTCTCTCTCTCTCTCACACACACACACACACACACACACACACACACACACACAGAACCAGGTCTTCAAATAAAGCTCTTGTACTATGGAATTAACCACCAGAATGTCGCATCTCTAAGCATCCAATGTATGAGATGATACATGTGCTCTGTTCGGTGCTCCTATTTAACAGGTACCCACTGGTCCAGTCACACTGGTTGTTAGTATATTGAAGTATTTCTGTGTTGCACTGTTAATAGCTGCCATCCTGTGCTCCTGAGTGCCTATCACCTCAGCCCTTCTTCCTGCCTCTAGAATTTGCTGGGCTTTCCCTTATCCCATCACCAAGGGCTGCCGGCCTTGCTCCATCACCATGGCCAGGTCCATTCTGATGGGTTGGGCTCTATGGTGAAAAAAATTTTTTTTGTACTGGGAATTAAACTCGGAGGCATTCTACCTGCAAGCTACATCCCTAGCCCTATTTTAGTTCTTATTTGGAAACAGGGTCTCGCTAGGTTGCTGAGAGCCTTGTGAAGTTGCCAAGGCTGGTCTCAAACCTACAATCCTCCTGTCTCAGTCTTCCAAGTAATGAGATTACAGGCATGTAACACACACACACACACACACACACACACACACACACACACACACACAATGTCTTTAAGGTAGCTGTTAGGGTTGGGAATTATTTGAATTATTAATTTAAAATGAGGGTGATATAATTTGCCATTCCTCCTGATGGGGTAATTTTGGGGATCACAGTCATCTTCTATTCCATTGAAAACAAAAATCCCAAATTGGGTGTGGTGGTGCTCACTTATAATCCCAGTACTTGGGAGGCTGCGACAAGAGGCTCACAGGTTCAAGTATAACCTCAGTAAGTAGGAAGACTCTCAGTAATCTATCGAGACCCTGTTTCAAAACAGAAAACAAAAGACTAGGGATGCAGCTCGAGGTAGAATGCCCCTGAGTTCCATCCCCAGCACCACAAAAATAAATAAAAAGTAAATAAATAAATAAACACACAAACAAAAGAACTCCATTTATTTACTTCCTGTACCAGAAGTTTTGCCTCACTCCCTTATCAGTCATTTTTGGGCAGGAAGGAGAGAAACAGAACCAATTAATGTGGCCCAGAGTCAGCGTGAGTTTCCCACAGAATTGCTGACGGCTGAACCATGCTGAAACTGTGTTGTCTATGTTGCACGTACTCATGTGGGGTGGTTGTGCAGCGGTGCCCTCCCAAGCTGAGCGGTGTCTGGAGATGTGGGCTCTGGCTGTCCATGGCCTCCAGGATCTACCTACTTAGCGCCCAGATGGAGCGTGAGAATGTGAGCCACCTTCATGGGATGCTGGGAATGTGAAGAGACGTCATCTCAGTGGGAGTCGAGGATGGAAACCGTTGTCAGTTACTATTCAGTTTCTAGATAAAATTGTTTGAGTTTTTGCCAAACATTTCTTGCTTATAACTCCTTTTTATTTTATGTGTGTGTGTGTGTGTGTGTGTGTGTGTGTGTGTGTGTGCGTGTGATAATTGAGAGTGAATCCAGGGGCATTCTACTTCAAATCTGGCCCCTTTTTAAAATTTTGAAACAGTGTCTTGGCTAAGTTGCTGAGGTTGGCCTGCGATCCTTCTGTCTTAGTTTCCCAAGTACTGGGATTATAGGATGTATCACAGTGCAGGGTTGTTTTGTGTGTGTGTGTGTGGGGGGGGGCTGAGAGGTTACTGGGATTGAACCCAGAGGCATTCTACCTACTAGCTACACCCCCAGCCCTATTTTTATTTTTGTGGTACCAGGGATTGAACCCAGGGGCATTCTACCTCTGAGCTACACTTCCAGGCCTATATTTTTATTCTTTATTTTGAAACAGGATCTCACTATCTTGCAGAAGGCCTCACTAAGTAGCTGAGGCTGGCCTCGAACTTTTGATCCTCCTGTCTCAGCTTCCCAAGTACTGGGATTATAGGCATATACCACAACATCCAGTTTATAGCACAAGGTTTGTAACTCCTTTTTAGATGGATGGAAACAGAGTAATTTGGTCCCTTGGTGAAGGAAAAGCTTTGATAGTGAGGTAGAAGAAATAAAAAATAGGTAGAAAGGAGACAGGAAGGATACGGCTGGGCGTGGTGGCGCATGCAAGTAATCCCAGTACTTGGGAGGCTGAGTCTGGAGAATCCGGGTTTGCGACAAGCCTCAGCTACTCAGTGAGGCCCTCCACAACTTAATGAGACCCTGTTTCAAAATAAAGAATAAAAAAATTGGGCTAGGGGTGTAGCTTGGAGGTAGAATGCCTCTGGGTTTAATCCCCAGTACCACAAAAAAAAAAAAAAAAAGGAAGGAAGGAAGGATAAGGAAAATGTAACGTGGATGTGGTGGAAACCTATGCTAAAATTCTCCAGGCCAGGCCGGTCAGCCCACACCCCAGACAGGCCTGTCAGTCCCAGATTCTGGGGAATTTGCAAATCTTTTTTTTTTTTTTTTGCGGTACTAAGGATTGAACTCAGGGGTGTTCTACCTCTGAGTAATACCCCCAGCCCTATTTTTTATTCCTTATTTTGAAACCGGGTCTCACCAAGTTGCGGAGGGCCTCACTAGGTAGCTGAGGCTGACTGCAAACCCGGATCCTCCAGTCTCAGCCTCCCAAATGCTGGGATTACAAGCGTGCGCCACCACACCCGTCTCTGTTACTTATCTTTTTAAAAATGTGTTTAATTGCCAGGCGATTAAGTGCTAGTGAGGCACTCCGCAACTTAGTTTTATTGTAATAAAATACATATAAAATCTACCATCCAGCCGGGCATTGGTATTGAGTCCTCCTTCCTTCCTTCCTTCCTTCCTTCCTTCCTTCCTTCCTTCCTTCCTTCCTTCCTTCCTTCCTTCCTTCCTTCCTTCCTTCCTTCCTTCCTTCCTTCCTTCCTAGCCCTATTTTTTATTCTTTATTTTGAAACAGGGTCTCACTAAGTTGCGGAGGGCCTCACTAGGTAACTGAGGCTGGCCTCGAACCCGGATCCTCTGATCTCACCCTCCCAAATGTTGGGATTACAAGAATGTGCCACCACGCCTGGCTCAAATTTGCAAATCTTTACTCACTCACTTATTTAATCACCTGACAAGTAATCCGTTTATGTTAATTACCTGTTTGGATTCACACAAAAGATCTAAAAAGATGACCAGACCACCAAAACAGGAAACCCATTTACTCATGGTAATTTCCTTGGCCACTCTTAGCCATCTGTGAATTGTTTAAACAGAATATCTACTGGTCAGACAACGAAGGCCCCATCAGGACCCAAAAGAACACCCTAACACCCCCAGTTGTTTTGTGATTACCAGATTAACATTATCCTCATGTAAATCCCTAATACCCAGGCTATTATCAAGCTTCCCTTAAAAGAAGAACCCCCAAAGCACACCTCTCACTCTAGGGATGGCCCACATCCTCTCTAACGTGTATTCTTTGCTTTCCTAAATAAATCTCTGCACCAGACCTGGTGGCACATGCTTCTAATCCCAGTATCTGAGAGGCAGAGACAGGGAAATTGCAGATCCAAAGCCAGTCTCAGCAACTTATGAGGCTATCTGGGAGGCAGAGACAGGGGGATTGCAGGTTCAAAGGCAGCCTCAGCAATTTAGAAACTCTCAGAAACTTGGGGAGATCCTTTTTTTTTTTTTTTTGCGGTACTAGGGATTGAACTCAGGGGCATTCTACCTCCGAGCTACACCCCCAGCCCTATTTTTTATTCTTTATTTTGAAACAGGGTCTCACTAAGTTGTGGAGTGCCTCACTGGGTAGCTAAGGCTGGCCGTGAACCCGGATCCTCCACGGTCTCAGCCTCCCAAATGCTGGGATTACAAGTGTGCGCCACCACGCCCAGCTGAGATCCTCTTTCCAAATAAAAATAAAAAGGCTAGGGATGTGGCTCTGAGGTAGATTGCCCCAAAGTTCAATCCTAATACCACAAAATAAGTAAGTAAGTACATAAATAAATCTCTCTCTATGTCTCTGATTAGCTCATGCTGAATTTTTTTTTATCATATTAGTAATATATATCAAGAGTTCAAAAATGGCTCTGTGAGGTGATTTTACTTTTTGTAAAGTGTCTTGCCATCAGGGAAGCCAGGTATGTAAGCATATTGAGCTGGAAGTCCACCCAGTTTTTATTCCTAAAGCAAATTTCTGCACTGTACTCCTGTTGGTGGGAGCGTGGTTTCACAGTCTTAATGGGGTTGGCTAATTCTCTATAACAGAATGCTGAGGGAAGGGTTGGCTTTTGCGATTCTCAGGAGATGGAAACTGACAAACAAGACCTTATACAAGGTTACAAAATGGTGGTTACTTAAAATTGAGCTAATCCTTTGATAGAAAAGACTTAATTATATTCTCACAATCATGTACACCAAGAAGCCCTCCAGTCCTGAATTGGGTTCCTCTCTCTCCTCCCACTGGGAACTTCTGGGACCCTTCTCAGCATCATTTCTTCTATGATGACAGTAGTGCTATGGTTCAAGTGTGTCCTCCCAAGGATCATGTATCAGAAAATTGATCCCTAATGCCACAGTGCGGGAGGTAGGATCCCCCCTCCCCGCCCCAGGAGCCTGTGCCTTTTGCTGTGATATGATACAGTAAGAAGGCCATTACTAGATGTGGGCACCTTGATCTTGGACTTCCCGGCCTCCAAAACTGTGAGGAAATACATTTTTGCTCTTTATAAATTACCCAAGCTGGGCGTGGTGACCCACACTTGTAATCCCAGCATTTGGGAGGCTGAGACCAGAGGATCCGGGTTCACAGCCAGCCTCAGCTACTTAGTGAGGCTCTCCGCAACTTAGTGAGACCCTGTTTCAAAATAAAGAATAAAAAATAGGGCTGGGGGTATAGCTCAGAGGTAGAATGCCCCTTAGTTCAATCCCCAGTACTGCAATAATAATAATAATAATAATAATAATAATAATAATAATAATAATAATAATAAATAAAAAGGGATGGGATATAACTCGGAGGTAGAATGGGCCTACAAAAGAAAAAAAAAAAAAAGAGGAAAGCTCCGAGCGGGAGGAGCACTCAGGCCCCGGGTGCCTTGTTGCTTGCTCCACTTCACAGACCACGGCTGCTGAGACTGGAGAGTTACCAGATCTTGACCTGGGGAGCCAGATGAACCCCAGAACTGACGCTGTGTTCTTCCATTTCCGGAGGCAGCCATGAGAACGGGAGAGACGGAAGGGAACAGTCTCACACAGTTTCTCAGGCCTGTGCTCAGAGCTACAGGCCTGATAAAGACCTGGGCTCCAAGGTGCGTATCAGGGTTCCATTCTCAGTACCACAAAATAAAAATTAAAAATTAAACAGGGCTGTGGGGTAACTCTGAACTGCTTTTATGCTTTCTACACTTGCTGTTATCCTGCCCTGGTCGTCTATAACCCATGTAGGTTTGGTATTAATAACTTACACTTTCCTTCCTCATACTTCCATGAGAAAAATCCTCTTAGCTTTAGGCCTAGCGGCGTATTTCCAAACATTACTTAGTCCTGCTCTTGGTGGCACTGGGAACTTGTCCCGCACCGTCTCATAATTAAGAATTGGGATTAAAGCCCAGGGTTGGCGTTCTGAGAGCGCCGTAGGTCGTGCTGGCTAAGGGCTCCTTTGCTGGTTGATGGGAACCGACCTTCTGATGGACAGAAACCTCCAGGTCCACACAGGTAGGGCTTTTGGGCTAGCCAGCTTGCGGGGAGAGGAGCGGTGCACGTGTGTGCGCATGCGCGTAGAGGCTAACCCCCCCCCCCCCCAGAGTCCTGGTGTGTGAGGTAGGACAAGGCGGGGCTGTACAGCCTGTGTGTATTGCTGGGGGTGGGGTACTGGGAATGGAACCCAGGGGCATTCTACCTCCAAGCTACACTCCATTCCCTATTTTATTTTTGTTGTTATTATTATTGTTGTTGTTATTATTATTATTATTATTTTGCAGTACTGGGAATTGAGCCCAGGGGCATACTACCTCTGAGCTACACCTCCAGCCAGATTTTTTATTCTTTATTTTGTAATAGGGTCTCACTAAGTTGCAGAGGGCCTCACTAAGTAACTGAGGCTGGCAGCGAATCTCCTGTCTCAGCAATCCTCCTGTCTCAGCCTTCCAAGTACTAGAATTACAAGGGTGCACCACCATGCCTGGCTCGCCCTATTTTATTTTTATTTTGAAACAGGGTCTCTCTAGGTTGATGAGAGTCTCACTACTTGAGGCTGTCTTGGAGCCTGTCATCCTCCTGTCTCACCCTTCCAAGTATGGGTTTCCAGACCTGTGCCTCCACTTCAGAGCATGAACACGTGACATCTCCTCATCCAGATCTGTGGGTGGCCCTTGTCTAGGGGCCCTCTTCTTCACCATCCTCTTCTTCACAGCTCCTACCTGCTGCTGGTGGCAGTAGTCCAACTGTGAGAACAACAGCTTCTCCTCCTTTGCCCCTGGTCCCTGCCGTGCACTGGGCTGCTTTTGAGGATTCTGGGGTATAAAGTGTCCTCAGCTTTTCCCTTTGCTTAGCACTCAGCTTTTTTTCCAGCTCAGCCAAGTCCCTTTCCTGGCTCGATCTGTCTCCAGCTTCTGATTTTAATTTATCTCCTCTATCATCCTCCCGGACCCTCCAGTGGGGTTTTGTTTGTTTTCTTTTTAGTAGCTCAGGAAAGAAAATTAGATGTGTTTGCTACCTATCCTTACCCTGAACTACATCCTAACAGATTTGTTGATTGTAGTTTAGGATATAGGAGCCCCTGCAGAAATGGCCTAGAAACTGTTTATGTCATTGGTGGGAGCTCTTGGGAGAAAAGGAAATTTTTAAATATTATAATCAGATACATGCCCAATTCTTTTCTGTATTAAGAATTTTACCAAGCAGGGCCAGTCTCTCTCTCTCATTCACAAAGCTTTAAGGATCATATGGACCCTCACTTATGACAATGAAAAAAAAAAAATCACAAGATGACAGGTTAGTTTAGAAACATTTGATTACTGACATTGTTTAGACTTCCCTGTACATGAAGACTGAGGATGTAGCTTCGGTGGCACAGAACACTTGCTTCCAGCACAAAGCTTTGGATTCAATCCCTATAAATATATAAATAAAAATGCCAGCACTCGGTGGTAATAAAAGCAGAGGGAGTTTTAATTGGTCTATTTATTATCTTTCAAATCTTCACAGACAAAGCCTTTCCTATTGTCTAGCCACACCCCTTTCCTTAGTCCATCTCTGCTTTGAGAATCCTAGGAAAAAGAGGCTCATAGGGCCAGGCATGGTGGTGCATGCCTGCGATCCCAGTACTTGGGAAGCTGAGACAGGAGGATTGTAGATTCGTGGCCAGCCTCAGCAACTTAGCGATACCCTGTTAGGAGTTATAGGGACAAAAAAGACACGGCTCAACAGCAAGGAACAGGCTTTATTCAGGGATAAAACCTGGAAGGGAGCCCTTGACCAGGGAAAGAACCTCCAAGAGTCAGGAGCCCACTTCCTTACAGATTTGGGGCTTCTATTGGAGGTTAGGCGGGGAAGGGAGAGCAAAGCAGTCGTGTATTTCTCCCATTGGTGGGCTTGACACCGGGCCAGGTTTGGTAAAATTTATGGACTGGGGGCAGGGGGATGGTTAGGAGCGCTTCTCTTTGCTTTCTCGCCTTTCTTGGGTCCCTTTGTTCTCAGTCTCACAATCAGACCTCACATTGCCCGCAGACCCTGTTTCCCAATAAAAACCGAAAGGGCTGGAGAGCGTAGTTGGGAGGTAGAATGCCCCTGGGTTCCATCCCCAGCACCAACCACATACACATAAAAGCTCATGGGGTAATGGGGGAAGGGTTTAGATTTTAGACAGAAAATGCAATGTTTCTGGGGTTTCAGAAATTTTTAAACTTCAGAAACTGTAATAGCTGTTTATAGCTCTTTATATTATTCCATCTTTCTAAAATTCTGTCTGGGAAAATGGTGTTTTTTCTCATATTCACCTCTGTCCCACCATATGTTTAGCATATATTTGTTGAGAACTAGTGGCCTGCCCTGTGAGAAAGGTTGAAGGATGACCTACTTGAGACATTCCTTAGAAAGTTAGTCTGTCTAGCTGGAGAAAGAGACATCCTTGTATATATGGGATTGAACCCAGGGGTGTTTTACCCCAGAACTATACCCGCAGTCCTATTTTATTTTGAAACAGGGTCTCATTAAGTTGCTGGAGCTGGCCTTGAACCTGCAATCCTCCTGTCTCAGCCTCTCGAGTACTCAGATACTGGAATTACAAGCATATGCCACCAGTAAAGACATCTTAAAAAAAAAAAAAAAAGCCTTTCTGGGGACTGGGGATAGAGCATTTGCCAAGTATGTAGGAGGCTCTGGGTTTGATCCTCAGTACAACAAATATACAAACATGCATATATATACATACATGCACATACATATGTATATGTATATACATATAAACATATATATACACACAATGTGATATGCACAAGTATACAGGTACCATATGGTAAGTGGTATAGAAGAGGTTTCCTTGACTCCTCCAAGCTGGAGAAGTTTGGAGGATGGAACTGACCTTGTCTGAGATCATCAAGGAAGCCTTCTTTGGAGAGGACTTTCAGACCTCAAGATTGCATCTGCAGAGACCAGAAGTGCCTGTGAAGAAGAGAAACCATTCAGTATGGTTAAAAAGGAGGGCGTGTGTTGGGGTCACCATTCTTTGAAGGAATTTGAAGATGATTCTTCAGGAAAGAGATTTTCACAGTCAGCTGCATAAGACTTCCTGGAGATACCTACCGACTCGGCCCTGGGGTTCTGGGAATTTCTATTTTTATTTATTTTTTAGTAGCTAAACAAATCTTTAATATTTCTAATTGCAAATGTACAAAAATTGCACATTCACAGAGAGTCTTAGAACACCAACAACTTTCTCTGGACATTATTACATGGTTAAAAGTCATAGCTGGAGCCAGGCTTGATGGCACATGCTTCCAATCCCAATCTTTGGGAGGCTGAGACAGGAGGATCGCAGGTTTGAGGACAGCCTCAGCAAGTAGTGAGACTCTCATCAACCTAGGGAGACCCCATTTCACAATAAAAATAAAATTGGGCTGGAGGTATAGCTTGGAGGTAGAATGCCCCTGGGTTTAATTCCTAGTGACACACACACACACACACACACACACACACACACACACACACACACAATCACAGCTGGAGGGAGCACATTTGTATTTTTTACTTTTTACATACTTAAAAAAAGGGGGAGCTGGGATAAGGTGAGGCTGAAGCAGCTTCAGAGTGTGTGTAGAAAAGAGGAGCTGTTTTCCTGGATGGTTTCACTCTGGCAGACGGTTGTGAGGGGGAATTTCTATTTTTAAAAAGCTCCAGCTGTGTTAACCAGGTTTAGAAACCTCTGCTCCAGGCAGTGTGATTCCACTGACAGAGTCTAAGTAGGGAAAGTACACAATCATACTGTCATTTTAGAATTATCCCTGTCGAGCCCGGCATGGTGGTGCACACCTGTCATCCCAGTATTTAGGAGGCTGAGACAAGAGCATTGCAGGTTTGAAGCCAGCCTTAGCAATCTAGGGAGGCTCTCAGCAACTTAGCGAGGCCCTGTTTCCAAATGAAAAATTAAAAAGGGCTTGGGGTATAGCTCAGAAGTAGAATGTCCCTGAGTTCAATCACAGACACACCATTCCTGTGGCCAAAATGTGGAAGTCAGGTTGGGAAACAGATCGGAGGCAGGGAGGCCATGTCAGAGGCTCACGAGAGAGATTCTGGGGGCAGGAACCAAGGCAGGGTAGCAGCGGGGAGGAAGCGGATGGATGGTGCTGTTTCTAGCCTGGACACAGACAGAGAGCGGCACAGTCCATTGAAACGCAAAGCCTGCAAGGCTCAGTCTGGGGAGAGGGAGAGAATGTGTCTGAGCTGTGAGGCGGAAGTGTGTAAGTGGGTGTGAACATCTGAGGGCCATTCTTGGGGGAGGGTACTTCACACACTGAGCATAAGCAAGTTGCCCCGACAGAGCAGGAGTCGGGAGGGAAGAGAACATCAGTGTTGACCTGCAAGGCAGGTAGGACACGGAGCAAGAGAGCATGGCGGGGAAGAAGGTGGTGGAAACAGAAAGTGGCAAGCGGGAGAGGTGGGAGAGAAGGAAAGGGAAAAGCTGGAGTCCCCCACACAGGTGGAGGACCGCCTTAAAGAAGAGGGGTGGAGCACCTCAGCAACTTAGTGAGACCCTGTTTCAAAATAAAAAAAATAAAATAGGGCTGGGGGTGTGGCCCCTGGGTTCAATCCCCAGAACCAAAAGGGGGAAAAAAAGTAGGGTGGGGTCACACAGGCCCAAGCGAGCTGCAGCTGCAGCCCAGAGGCGAAGGGGAGGAGAGCACAACTGTGGGTCTCTCTCAATTATTTTTAATCTCCTAGCAGATTTCGTCAGTGCTCAGCAGCATTTTCTCCCAGAAACAAAAGTGGGAGAGTGCTTGGGGCCTGGGTGTGGCTGCCCATCTCCTAATTGCTGACTAGGGAGGTTCTAGGAGCTTTGGTGTCTAGAACAGCCAGTTGGAGAAGCTGGTTGCCCCACCCTGCAGGTGGAAGCCAGCTCAGCACCGGATTACTTACACATTTCTTCTGATTTTTCTTCTGATTTTTGCAGCATACACTCAGGGCTCAAGGATCCTTGTAGACACTGCAAAAAGACAAAGACATTTAAAGAGAGAAAATAAATTTTTCTCTCTCATTCCGTGCTCCCCACTGTTTGTATTTTCATTTGAGTTTAAAGGAGACAAGCTGGTTGTGGTAGTGCACACCTGTAATCCCAGTATGTGGGAGGCCGAGACTGGAGGATCCCAGTTTTGAGGCCACCCTCAGCAACTTAGCAAGGCCCTCAGCAAGTTAGCAAGACCTTGCTTCAAAAGAAAAACATAAAAAAGGCTGAGGATGTAGCTTGCAGGTGGATTGCCCCTGATATGTTAAAGGATTCATAAGTGCCCCTATTATCAGGTGAAATTTATTCCATAAGCTGTTTTTTTTCCAGCTGCAAGATTTAATATTTTTCATCTGAAGAGCTCGAGTTTCATTATGGCCACAAATGAATTAATCTATCCAGCACTCCTGGGAAGTGGGGAAGAGTAATTACCCCTCTGTTGTAGGGCCGGTTCTTGGATAGATAGCATGGTGCTAGGAGTGGATTCCTTCACTTATTCACTCAGCTGCTATTTTTATTGACTGCCTACTCTGTACAAAACAGCGCCAATGAAACTCTGCCCTGCCCACAGGAACATAGCATCCAGCCAGGGAGCAAGCTGGAACATGCACGCTCAGTTTAAAAGCACTGCAGAGAACAAGGCGAATGCCCTTGCCAGATGAAATGCAGAACAGAAGAGCTCTGCTTCCCAAGAGGAGATGGCTTGGGTCTAAGGGAAGGCTCTGCCCCGGGGGGAGGGGGGGACCTTGGAGTGGTTCAGCAGAGTGGCCAGGGACACAGAGGCTCCGGCGCCCCGCAGTCTCCCTGTGCCTCCTCTGTCCCTAGTAACAGCTGTGAGGGAGGCTCAGCAAGTCTTCCCTGTCCTCCCTGACACTGCTTTGCCTCCCACCACTACCACTTTGCACAGGGGGTTAGAATTGCCAGATTCCAGCCAGGTATGGTGGCATATGCCTGTAATCCCAGGACTTGAGACAGGAGGATCACAGGTTCAAGACTAGCTTCTGCAACTTAGCCAGATTCTCAGCAACCTAGTGAGACTCTGTTTCAAAACTATTTTTTTTTTTTTTGTGGCACTGGGGATTGAACCAAGGGGCATTCTATCTTTGAGCTACATCCCCAGCCCTATTTTATTTCTATTTTGAAACAGGGTCTTTCTAGGTTGAGGAGAGTCTCACTATTTGCTGAGGCTATCCTTGAACCTGCAATCCTTCTGTCTCAGCCTCCCAAGTATGGGGATTACAGGTGTGTGCCACCACTCCTGGCTTCTGTTTCAAAACTAAAAAGAAAAAAGGGGGGGCTGGAGGTGTAGCTCAGAGGTAGAATGCCCCTAGGTTCAATACCCAGTACTACCACAAAAAGAGAGAGAGAGAGAGAGAGAGAGAGAGAGAGAGAGAGAGAGAGAGAGAGAGAGAGAGAAAAGAGAAAGAAAGGAAGGAAGAAAAATGGTCTGTAATTCTGACCTTTCATCCCTCAGGATGCCAGGATGCTACTCTTGCAAACAAGGTCTGCTCTGTAGCAGGAGTGGAGCTCTCTGGAGACAGACTATCTGTTGTGTTAATGGTTTGCTTCAGTTTAGTCTCATTCTGAAAAGAGATGCCCTGCAAAGAGCTGTCTCTGGAGCGCAGGGGTGTGCAAGTATGTGTGTGTGTGCATGTGTGTGCACCAGTGACTTTTCCAGATCTTATCTGGATCTAAACATTGTCCAGTTGCTGCTGATTTGAATCTTTGTTAAGATGGTCTCTTGGGGCTCAGTAAGCCTGGATTTGACCACCCCCCCCCCTTCACATTTACCAGGGATGGGGGCAGGGCTGGCTTCAATAAACCTCTTACCTTGTAGGCAAAGAGCCAATGGCAAAAATGACTGTTCACATAATGCTTGGGTGTGCAGGCTTTTTAATATTTTTCCAGGGTGAGCTAATTCAGCAATCATGATATGTAGCTTGGCAAATGTGGGAAAGTGAGAAGATTCACGTAGAGGAAGGAAAGGTGTGCTGGAGGGAGAGGAGAGGAGAGGAAATGCAAAGAGGGAAAGGACCTCTGAGGCTAGCTATAGAGAAGAAAGGAAAAGACTGGGGTGTAGCTTAGTGGTAGTGCTAAGCATGCACCTAGGCCCTGAGCATGATCCCCAGCACCAATTAAAAAAAAAAAAAAAAAAAAAAAAAAAAAAAAAAAAAAAAAAAAAAAAAAAAAAAAAAAAAAAAAAAAAAAAAAAAAAAAAAAAAAAAAAAAAAGAAAGAAAGAAAGAAAGAAGAAGAAGAAGAAAAAAAAAAGCTGAGTGTGGTGGTACAGGCCTGTAATCCTAGTACTTGGGAGGCTGAAACAGGAGGATCACAGGTTCAAGACCAACCTCAGTGACTTAGTGAGATCCTGTTTCAGAATAATAAATAAATAAAAAGGGATGGAGGTGTAGCTTAGAGGTAGAATGCCCCTAGAAAGCACCAAAAAAGAAAGGAAAAGATGGGGAAGAACCAAAGAAGATGGCTGAGATGTGTGCAGAATAGGAAACAAAAGATTTGATTTAAGTGAAATTTTGACTTTTTTCATAGTTCGACCAGAATGTTATTTATTTATTTATTTTGGCAGTGCTGGGGATTGAGCCCATGGCCTTGCACAGAGTAGGCAAGTGCTTTACCATTGAGCTACACCCACACCTCAGAATGCAGAATGTATTTTATATCTTTTGTGTGTGTGGCACCAGGGATTGGACCCAGGAACATTCTACCTACGACCCTATTTTATTTTATTTGCGGTACTAGGGATTGAACCCAGGGGCATTCTACATCCGAGCTACACCCCCCAGCCCTACTTTTTATTCTTTATTTTGAAACAGGGTCTCACTAAGTTGCATAGGTCCTCACTAAGTAGCTGAGGCTGGCTGCGAACTCAGATCCTGTGGTATCAGCCTCCCAAATGTTGGGATTACAAGCATGCACCATCATGCCCGGCTCCTGTTTTATTTTTTATTTTGAAACACGGTCTTACTAGGTGGCAGAAGGCCTCACTAAGAGGCTGAGGCTGGTCTCCAACCTGAAATCCTGTCTCAGCCTCCCAAATACTGGGGTTTCAAACCTGTGCCACCACCACCATACCCCAATTTTTGTGTTTTTGTTTTTTTTTTTTTTTTTGTGGTACTGGGGATGATTGAACCCAGGGGCATTCTACCTCCAAGCTACACCCTCCACACCTATTTTTTATTCTTTATTTTTGAAACAAGGTCTCACTAAGTTGTGGAGGGCCTCACTAAGTAGCTGAGGCTGGCTGCAAACCTGCAATCCTTCTGTCTCAGCCTCCCAAGAACTAAGATTACAAGCATTCGCCACCACTCCTGGCTTTTTTTTTTTTTTTTTTTTAATTTCTGAAGAATTATATCCAATAGCCAAAAAGTAGAAACAACCCAAATGTCCACCAACCGATGCGTGGATAAATGAAGTGAGGTATATCCACTCCACAAAATATTCTATTACTTAGAACCGTGATCAAGGGCTGCATACATACATACATTTGTAGCTTGGGTAGACATTTTCCAGCACCCAGTGTCTCTCTATCACCATGGACATGACCTTCTCCCCAGCAATGTGTGAACACTCCTTCCCCTAGATATGCGTCAACATCCCAATAAATGTTTTGATTAAACTAAATGAGGAATAAAGGGGTTTCAGCCTTTCTTTCTTTTTATAGTTCTGGGGATCAAACGCAGGCCCTCCCACATGCTAGGCAAGTGCTCTACCACCGAGCTATACCTCTGGCCTTTTTTTCTTTTTTCTTTTTTTAGTACTGGGGATTGGACTCAGAGATGCTCTACCTCCGAGCTACATTCCCACCACTATTTTATTTTTTGTTTGGGACGAGGATCTCACTAAGTTGCTGAGGCTGGCCTGGAACTTGCCATCCTCCTGTCTCAGTCTCCCAAGTACTGCGATTATTGGCATGTAGCACCATGCCTGGCTTACCCATTTTTAATTGAATTTGTTCTGCTCCTTTTTAATTTTCAGAAGCACCTACCTACATCTTTACTATCTGAGTTGCAAATATTTTTACCTCGTTTGTACTCTAATAATATTTCACTTAAATATTTTAAATGTAATTCAATTTAAATTTTGTTATTAAATTAATCTAGAATTTCATTCATAATAAACTTATTGATAATTTTTGACAGATACTAAATTTTAGTAAGTTTAATAAACTTATTGATAATTTTTGACAAATACTAAATTTTAGTAATTAAAATTTTTTACTACAGTAGGTTTTTCTACAAAGATTTTTTTTTAAAACAATTTTAATTGATTGATCTTTCTTTTTTTTTTGGTGGTGGTGGTGGTGGTGGTACTGGGAATTGAACTCAGGGGCATTCTACCTCTGAGCTACACCTCCAGCCCTTATTTTTTATTTTGAAAGAAAGTCTCACTAAGTTGTTGAGGGTCTCTCTAAATTTCTGAGGCTTGAACCTGCAATCCTCCTGTCTCAGCCTCCCAAGTACTGGTATTAAGGCATGAGCCACCATGCCAAGTTCCCTGATAGATTCTTAGCTGGGACTGATTCCTGTTAACCAAAGGTCGATAATAGGAGAGAAACAGCAATTTTAATAACATGTGCCAAGTGTCTTTTGCAGAGAAAAGTCTCTCCTGCAGGGAAAGTAACCCTTTCTTAAAACAGTGGCTTAGAACTCAGCCTTAAGTGGTATTTTAACAAAGAGCAATAAATAATGACAAGAGAAAGGAACCAGAAGCTTCAGGAGTCAGAGGTGGGAAAGTACTAAGGTCGGCTTCGGGGTTCCTCTGGTATCTGCTAAGCATGTCTCTGGGCCGATGAGCCTCGGACTCTGGTAGGGGAAGAGTCACACTCAGGCTTTGGGCCGGAAAGGAGGGAAGGCAGAATGACTCTTTGTGTGACTCACGGTCCTGCCATCAGGCAGACAGGGAAAAACAGAGAGTCCTGCTTTGTGTGTGTATGGGACAGGTAGGGGGTACTGGGGATTGAACCCAGGGGCATTCCACCACTGAGTTACACCCCCAGCCCAGCTCTTTTTATTCTTTATTTTGAGACAGGGTCTTACCAAGTTGCCCAGGCTGGCCTTGAACTTGTGATCCTCCTGCCTCTGCCTCCGCAGTAGTCTGGGTGCCTTCTGGTTTTTTAAACTGTCCTCAGTTCAACAGCCCTCACTCAGTCTTTGGGGCAGAGCTATTTTGCTTCCTTCACCTCTTACCTTGGGGCTTGAGTGTTGCTCTCCTTCTGCCTTTGAATGTCTCTGTGAAAGTTTCCCCCATTCCTGCTCTCTCCGCCTGCACTAGAAGTAATCCTTCCCTCCAGACATCCCGTGCCCCTTTTCTCTTTCTTCCCCTCCCTTGCTCTCTCTTCCTTCTTTCCTTCATTTTTTTTTGTGCTGAGGATTGAACTCAGGGCTTCACACATGCTAGGCAAGCACTCTAACACTGAGCTACACCCCAGCCCTTTTGCTTATATATTTTTAGTCATTCATCGTGTGTGTGTGCGCGCGCGCGCGCGCATGTGTGTGTGCGTGTGTGTGTTTCACTAGGGATTGGACCCAGGGGCATTCTACCTCTGAACTACATCTCCAACCTTTTTTAATTAATTAATTTTTTTTTTTTGGTGGTGGTGGTACTGGGGATTGAATCCAAGGGCATTCTACCTCCAACTATACCCCCAGCCCTTTTTATTTTTTTATTTTTTTTGCGGTACTGGGGATAGAACCCAGGGGCATTCTACCTCTGAACTATATCCCCAGCCCTATTTTTATTCTTTATTTTGAAACAGGGTCTCACTAAGTTGCAGAGGGCCTCACTAGGTAGCTGAGGCTGACCTCAAACTTGGATCCTCTGGTCTCAGCCTCCCAAATGCTGGGATTACAAGCGTGCACCACCACGCCCGGCCCCCCAGCCCTTTTTAAAATTTTATTCTGAAACAAGTTCTTGCTAGGTTGCTGAGAGCTTCTTTACTTGCTAAGGCTGTCCTTGAACCTGTGATCTTCCTGTCTCAGTCTGCCAAGTACTGTGATTACAAGCATGTGCCACCATTCCTGGCACATGTATATGTTTATATACATACATATATACAAAAATGTATATATATATATATATATATATATATATATATAGATAGATAGATAGATAGATAGATAGATTTTTTTTGGTACTGGGGATTGAACCCAAGGGCATTCTACCTCTGAGCTATATCCCCAGTCCTATTATTTATTCTTTATTTTGAAACAGGGTCTCACTAACTTTCAAAGTGCCTCACTAAGTAACTGAGGCTGGCTGCAAACTCAGATCCTCCTGTCTCAGCCTCCCAAGCACTGGGATTACGAGCATGTGCCACCACGCCCAGCTTCTTATATTTTTAAATAAACTTTCTTACAATATAACTTTTTCTATTTCAATCCTAATTTTTTTTTGTACTGGGAATTGAACAAAGGTGCATTCTACCTCTGAGCTATAGTCTCGCTAACTCACTAAGTTGCTGAGGATAGCCTCCAATTTGTGATCCTCTTGTCTTAGCCTCCCCAATACTGGGATTACAGGTGTGTGTCACTATATTGGCTGCCTCTTTCCATTTTTAAGTGTACAATTGTCAAAGATAAGCCAAGCTAATATTAACGTATAAAAACAAAATTTATTCCATAACTACTGCAACAGGGGAGAGAGCTAAGCTCCAGCTGACTTGCCAGAAGTGAGCTGGTGGTTTAAAGGGAGAAAGATGGAGATGTAGGAGCGAGCAAGGGCATGAAGAGAGTCAGGAGTGAGACGTTATAGAAAGTGGTAAGAGCCGGGTGTGGTGGCGCACGCTTGTAATCCCAGCATTCGGGAGGCTGAGACCGGAGGATCCAAATTCGAGGCTAGCCTCAGCTACCTAGTGAGGCCCTCTGCAACTTAGTGAGACCCTGTTTCAAAATAAAGAATAAAAAAATAGGGCTGGGGGTATAGCTCGGAGGTAGAATGCCCCTGAGTTCAATCCCCAGTACCACACACACAAGAAAAGAAAGTGGTAAGAGAGTTGGGGAGTGTAAATAAGATTAGGCCCGTTAACAGTGACATGTTCAAAGCTAGGTTTCTACCTTCCCGCAAAGAGTGGGAGGTCAGGCCCCATCTTTCCTCATGACAACATTGAAAAAGAATGACCTTCAGCTCTTCAGAAACACATTCCTGGGTTGTAACAGAATTATATACATTTCCAAAGGACAGAGGAAAGATTTATAGTTATCACATTTTCTTAAGTCAATGCACTAAGAAAGGGAGGTCAGGGGCCTAGCACCCCTCTTGCCTGGGATGAATAAATCCTTTTGGCATCTGGAGTTTTTCCAGGAGAGAGCTCAGAAGGGCTGGATTTTCTCAGGGCTGGGATGGCTGGCTGCTAGAAGCAGTTAGACTTGGCCGAGGCTCCTAGCGCAGGGTTGGGATGGAGTCTTTCCCGCTGGGCATTTCTACAGTTGCCTTAAGACAGTGGCAGTAAGTACATTCACATTTGCTGTGCGAGCACCACCACCATCCAGCTTGAGAACTTTCTCATCTTCCTAAACTGAGACTCTGTACCCATTAAACACTAGCTCCCTGTTCCTCCTCTCCAACCCCTGGTAACCACGATTCTTCTATTTCACTTAGCAGAATGTCCTCAAGGTTCATCCGTGTTGTAGCATGTGTTAGAATTTCCTTTTTAAGGCTGAAAAATAGTCCATCATACGGATCTGCCAGATTTTGTTAATGTATTCATCTATCAGTAGACACTTGAGTTGTTGTCATCTCTCGGCTACTGTGAACAATGCTACTATGAACCCGAGGGTACAAATATCTCTTTGAGACCCCATTTTCCTATTTTTTTTTTTTGATGGTGGTATTGGGGATTGAATCCAGGGGCATTCTACCTCTGAGCCACATCCCCAGACCTTTATATTCTTTATTTTGAAACAGGGTCTTGCTAAGTTGCTGAAGTTCTCGCTAAGTTGCTGACTGAACTTCTAAAACAGTGAGCCAAATCTTTCCTCGTCTAAGCTGTGCTTGTCAGGTGTGTTGGTCTGGGCAACGACAAAGTTCACTAAAACATTACTCCAGGGGAAAATCCTTCTTGGAGGTTACCCAGGAGATTCTGATTGGCCTAGAATACAACCGTTAACACAGATTTGGGTGGTTCACTTTCCTCGGAATGCCAGTGGCTTTTCCATTTAATAGCCTCCCAATCAATTATTTTAGCACCAACCATGTGTAAGCACCATGAGGGCATGGGTCTTGTCTGTCTGCATCCAAGCAGTGTCTGGCATATAATAGGCAGTTTATAAGAAATCGTTGAATGCCTATGATTATGTTGTTTCACAACATAGAAGGAAAAACAATAACAAAAAATCCAAACAAACAAAAAACCCAACAACCAAGAACGTTCAATCTCAGTTTCTCCTACTTCACACCCAGCCAGCAACATGGTCCTGACACCAGGTGTGGGTGGAATTCTTCGCACACATCCAGCACACTCAATTCAGTTCTGACACTACCTGAAGATAGCCTCAGATCCCACAGATTGAGGGCCCAGTGTCCCAGGCAGCCCCCATTCCAGAAGCTGGCTCAATCTCCAAGTTGTTTTCATCTGTTTCTGACAGACAGCTACAAAGAGAGGATTCCCACAAACCCCTGTTGGGTTCAATTAATTTGTTCAAACAGCTCACAGAACTCAAAGAAACACATCTATTCCTTTTATATAAAGTATATCATGAGTCAGGTGTGGTGGTGCATGCCTATAATCCCAGTACTTGGGAGGCTGAGACAGGAGGATCACAGGTTCGAGGACAACCTCAGCAAGTAGTGAGACTCTCATCAACCTAGCAAGATCTTGTTTCAAAAATAAAAGTAAAATAGGGCTGGGGGTGTAGCTAAGAGTAGAATTCTCCTGAGTTCAATCCCCAGTACCACACACAAAAGATAGATGGATAGACAGACAGGCAGACAGACAGACAGATAGATAGATAATCACAAAGGATGCAGATGAAGACATGCTTGGAGTGCCATGTGGGAAGGACAGAAGCCTTCATCCCCTCTCTGGTGTTCCATCCTCTAGGAACTTCCCCACGTTCAGCTATCTGGAAGCTCCCTGAACCGAGTCCTTTAAGTTTTTATAGAGGCTCTGTTAGATAGGCATGATTGATTAATCAGAGGTTCTCAAACTTATTTGGCTCATCCCCCCCATTCAGAAAAACATTACTCATCAGCATCTCCCTGGGCACTTCCACCACCCCCTTATTTTTATTCAGTGTCCCCCAATTGCATCCGAGGCTACTACTGCCCCCCTGGATTGGTCCAGAATTCTCAGCAGGGGCACCCACTTTGGGATTTTTTTTTTTTTGGTACTGGAAATTGAACCTAGTGGCATTCTACTTCCCAGTTACACCCCTGACCCTTTTCATTTTTTATTTTGAAACAGGATCTTGCTAATTTGTTGAGGGTCTGGCTAAATTGCTGAGGCTGGCCTTTAACCTCCCAAGTACTGAGAATATAGGCATGCCAAATCATGCCTGGCTGCCCACTTTGGGAATCAATGGATTAAATCATTGGCCATTGGTGATCAACTCAACCTCAGCCCTCCCTCTTCCCCAAAGGTTGAGGGGGGTTGTGTGGGGCTGAAAGTTCCAACCCTCAATTCTGTGTTGGTCTTCAGGTGGCCAGCCCTCTCCTGAAGCTGCCAAGGGGTACCAGCCTTCAGTCACCCCAGTAACATTCAAAAAGATTATAATCACTTTGAAAATTCCAAGGATTTTAGAAATCATGTGCTGGAAAATGAATACAAGAACCAAATATATATTTCACCATGTTGCACCAGTACTTAGGAAGCTGAGGAAAGAGGGACACAAGTTCAAGGCTAGCCTGGATAACTTAGCAAGACCCTGTTTTTTTTTAAAAAAGAAAAGGTGGGGTTACTTGGTGGTAGAATACTCCTGGGTTCAATCCCCAGTGCCCCCCCCCCCCAATGTGTATCTATATTCATTTATTCATCTTGCCTGGAAATACCAGGTTTACAGATCAGAGAACGGAGCAACTATTTGCTCACATATGTGGTCTTATGACCAGTCCCCCACATCGCAGTCTCCCCGGGGCGGCATGATGAGACCCAGATGTGTCCTGCAGGCAGAGGCTCTTGCACAGGGAATGGTTCTAAACGGGATTTCAGAGCAGACAGATATAGCTGGCACATCTGCCCTTCCTGTCCCTCTGGAGATGGAAGACCTTTGTAAACACAAATTCATTCCACAAAGGACAGGGAGGTCTCTGGGCTTTTACAACCCTCTGGAATGTAGGCAAATGGCTCAGGATTTATCACCCTTAGAAAATAAAGAGAACATGGCTCTGAGAGAAAGGAAGCATTCTCTATCTTGGTAGCATATCAATGTTTGTCGCTCAGAAAGGACTCGGAGAGCTCCTATGCTGGGAGGATGCTTCTCAGTATCTTCTGCAACTACATAACCAAAAAAAAAAAAAAAAAAGAAAAGTAATTTTTAGCTAATTCTTATGAACAAACAATCCTATCTAAAGTTGGATAAAAGAATGTAAACTGGTAATTATTGAAGAGGAATTCTATATGACCAATAAGCATTTGAACACATTGCCAGTCTTAATAGTAATTAGAGAAATTCAGATTAAAATGGATACCAACCACATATGGACATATTTCTCAAGACCATGGACGTGTTGACAGCACAGTCCCACCATCCTCAGCACACATCCCACAGGGCAGGCGCTGGTGGGTGATAGGATGCTACCAGATGCAAACTTGTCCCCATCCTGAGGGTCACAGAGCTGGCATCTGGCCAAGCTCCTCCTGCATGATGGTGACAGTCTCCTGCTATGGACTTGCTTCAGCCTTCTAAGTACTGGTGCAACGTGGTGAAATATATATTTGGTTCTTGTATTCATTTTCCAACTTAGTGTGACCCTGTTTCTGCAGCCTGGGAAGGACTCAGACCTTGGATTATTCAGAAATCTTGCCTCAGCGACTCACCCTCTCTTAGTTTATAGGGAGACAGGCTGGGAGACTGAAATGAGATGGTCTTGATGACTCTGGCATTCCTAGGGAAAGCCCTGGGGCTGGCTATCAGTGTTGCCATGACAACCATGGGGCTCAGGAATAACATGTGGGAGTTGAAAGGCACTGATAACTATGTATTGCAAAAGTTCTTAGCTGCCTGGACTATGTATTTGAAACACATTGGATGATTGTTTTGAAAGGTAATTTTTTTCACCTTCAAGTGACCTCCTATTAATTTCATTCTTTTTTTGCAGTCTATTGCATTGGAATGTTGCTTAGCAAATAATTATACCTGGTACTACTATTTAAAGGAGGATGTGTCTTAGGTATGTGGAGTACAATCAGAGATAATACTGGCTCCTTAGCTTGCATAGGCTTTTAAACAACCATGACTTTCTTACCTCCCTAAAGTGCTGTGATGTGCTAACATTAGCGTGGTTTGCAAATTAGACTCCAAAGAGTCAGAATCATTAAAGGTTCAGAATAATTAAGCTCCCAGAAAGTTGGAGGTGAGGGAAGGAATGGAGAGTCTCCAGCTGTCGTTTTTCAAGGTGGGTGCTGTCTACAAGTGACTTTCTTAGTCTGGCTCCTCCCTGCTCAAAGTATGATCCATGACATTTATTAGAAACCTAGCCCCTGAGCATTTATTAGAAATCCGGAATCCCAGACCCCACGCAGACGCTGTGGATCAGATTCTGCAGCTTAACAAGATCCCGGGTGAGGTTCATGCACACTCCAGTTGGAGACACACTTGAGTCCTACAAATTGAGGATCCACTGCCTTCCCAAAGGATGCTGGTATGAGCCTGGTAAGATGGTGCACACCTGGGATACCAGCTGGAGAGGAGGTGGAGGCAGGAGGATCACAAGTTGGAGGCCATCGTGGGCAACTTAGTAAGACCCTGTCTCAAAATAAAACACAAGAAGGGCTGTAGAGTGCCTTTGGGTACTACACAATAAAAATAAAAATAAATAGATATTTAAGTAAATAGTAAGAAAGCTGAAAGGAATACCAGACACTCCCAGCCAGGATAGTAGAGGAAGAAAAGGTTTTTCTTTCTTTTTTTATTTTTATTTTTCACTAATGGGGATGAACCCAGGGGCGTTCTACCTCTGAGCTACACCCCAGTCCTAATTTTTATTCTTTATTTTGAAACAAGTCTTACTAAGTAGTGGAGGCTGGCCATGAACCTGCAATCCTCCTGTCTCAGCCTCCCAAGTATTGGGATTACAAGCGTGCGCCACCACACCTGGCTATGAAGAAAAGGTTTTCTAAAAGCCATGCAATAGTAGATTCTTTGAATTGCTTGAAAGTGCTGGATTGCTATTTGTGGATTACACTTTGTAGGAAATTGTTTTCTGAGCCTGGTGTGGTGATGCACGCTTGTAATCCCAGTACTTGGGATGCCGAGACAGGAGGATCACAGGTTTAAGGATAGCCTCAGCAACATAGTGAGACTCTCATCAACCTAGCAAGATCCTGTTTCAAAACAAAACCTAAAATGGGCTGGGGGTGTATCTCAGAGGTAGAAGGCTCCGGGATTCAATCCCAATACCACAGACACACACAAAATGTTATTCTGTCTTCCCCAGTCATTGAAAATAAAAATTGGATTCTAGAAAATAGCAGGAAGAAAGATGGGAATGGAAAGGTGAAAAAATAACCTGTGGGGCAGGGCAGGGTAGCTCAGGGGCAGAGCTGGTCTGCAGCATGTGCAAGGCTCTGGGTTCTACCCCTCACACCGAAAAAGTCACAAAAATGATGGAAGTCCTTAGTTCCTTTAGGTCATGCATTCGCAGCATGATATGCAGCATGACCATGGCTCTCATTGTGCCTCAGTTTCCTCAGTTTGGAAACAGCATGATCATTTCTTGAGCCTGCAGGAGGATTTTTAAGTGAATGCTTATAAAGGGCCCAGGCTGCAAGTGTTGTGAGGCCCGTGCTGAGAGGGCCAGGTGGGCTCCTGATTCTGCAGCCTCCTTGCACTTGGGGCTCAGCAGGGACAACACAAGGGCAGAGGAGACAGAGATAAAGAACTTTCAGGCATGACTGAGTCAAAGGGGGCCTTAATTTTTTGTGTGTGGTACTGTAGGTTGAACCGAGGGGCTTTTCCTCTGCGCTACACCCCCAGACCTTTTTACTGTGTGTGTGTGTGTGTGTGTGTGGTACTGGGGATTGAACCCAGGGACAGTCTACCTCCAAGCTATACTCCTGGCCCTATTTCCCTATTTTTTATTCTTTGAAACAGGGTCTTATTACATTGCAGAGGGCCTCACAAACTTGCTGAGGCTGGCCATGAACCTGTGAGATCCTCCTGTCTCAGCCTCCCAAATACTGGGATTACAAACATTTGCCACCATGCCTGGCTTACTTTTTTATTTTGAAGCAGGGTGTCCTTAAGTTGCTGAGGCTGGCCTTGAACCTGTGATCCTCTTGCCTCATCCTCCCAAGTACTGAGATTACAGGCGTGTATCACCATGTCTGGTACATTTATTTATTTATTTATTTATTTATTTATTTATTTATTTATTTATTTATTTATGGCACAGAAGACTGAACTCAGGGGCATTCTACCTCTGAGCTACACCTCCAGCTCGATTTTATTTCTTATTTTGAAACAAGGTCTTACTAAGTTGTAGAGGGCCTTGCTAAGTTGCAGAGGTGAGCTTCGAATCTGTGATCCTCCTGTCCCAGCCTCCCAAGTATTGGTATTACAAGCATGGGTCACCACACCTGGCCCTGGTACTCTTATTAATCTTAAGTTTTGACTATATTTCCCAGGACAGGAAGCAAGAATTTTATTAATGTTATTTGAGCATTCAACAAATATAGAATTATTGAGCTCTAACTATGGGCTATGTGTTAGAGTTGTAAATATAAATAAGCACCTGCTCTTGAGGACCTTATGTCTTTTGAAATATCTGTATTTTAAAAAGGCAGTGTAAAATTCTATCTTAGCTGAGTGAAGTGGCACACACTTTTAATCCCAGTATTTGGGAGGTTGAGACAGGAAGACTGCAGGTTCCAGACCAGCTTCAGTGACTTATTGAGACCCTGTTAAAATAGCGGTGTAGCTATAGGGTAGATAGGTAAATAGGGTAGAATGCTCCAGGTTCAATTTCTAGTATTAGAAACAACAAACAAATGAAAACCCAACAACTCTATCTTAGTTTACAAAGCATCAAAAAAACTATTAAGAATTTAGATTTCAATAAAGTCTTACTGTGTTTTGTTATATTGGGTGCCATGAAAAACTCATTGCGTGAGCTGTGTGTGGAGGCGCACGCTTGTAATCTCAGCATTTGGGAGGCTGAGACCGGAGGATCTGGGTTCACGGCCAGCCTCAGCTACCTAGTGAGGCCCTCCACAACTTAGTGAGACCCTGTTTCAAAATAAAGAATAAAAAATAAGGCTGGGGGTGTAGCTCGGAGGAAGAATGCCCCTGAGTTCAATCCCCAGTACCGCAAGAAGAAAACAAAAACAAAACCAAAAACACCTCATTGCGTGAAGTTTCACATTCCCAAGAACCAAAGTGTCTGTCTTAGTCCACTTGCTGCTGCTGTAACAGAATGCCACACACTGGGTCAGTTATAAGCAGCAGAAGCTTATTTGGCTCATAATTCGGAAGGCTGTGACGTGGGCCATGTCTGGTGAGGGCAGAAGGTGTCTTATAGCAACAGAGTAAGGAGAGAGAGAGAGAGAGAGAATATGAGAATATGAGAATGATCAAGAGTGAGCCGGGCGTGGTGGCACACGCTTGTAATCCCAGTACTTGGGAGGCTGAAACCGGAGGATTGCAAGTTCAGTGCCAGCTTCAGCTACTTAGTGAGGCCCTCCAAAACTTAGTGAGATTCTGTTTCAAAATAAAGAATAATAATAAAAAAAAAATCGGGCTGGGGGTGTAGCTCGGAGGTAGAATGCCCCTGGGTTCAATCCTTAGTGAAAAAAAAAAAAAAAAAAAAAAAAAAAAAAAATCTGAAATTGATCCGTAGATTCCACACAACCCCTGTCAAACCATTAATGAACTTTCTTGTGGAATTTGATAAGCTGATCCAAAAAGTATATGGAAATGCAAAAAAGCTAGATGAGCCAAACAATTTTGAGAAAAAAGTACAAAGTTGTAGGACTTATATTACCTGATTCAAGGCTTACTCTAAAGTTATAGTAATCAAAACAATCTTGCATTGACATAGACATATGGATCAGTGGAGTAGATTAGAATGTCCCAAAATAAGCTCTTACATTGATGATCAATTGATATTTAATAAAGATGGCATCACACACACACACACACACACACACACACACACACACTCACACACACGTGCACTCTTGAATAAACAGATAAATCTAAGCCAAACACCTTGAATAGTCTTGATAGTCTTGTCTGAAGTTTTGGACACCTTGACCAATATTTTTCTCTCCGTGACCAGGTTTTTCAGACCTCAAGTCCCTTGCAAGAAGAGACTCACTCCCGTTACCCTGATAGACGTCTGTCTGCATTAGGAAGAAAAGCAGCAATTTTGTGTGTTGGAGGAGAGGGGTACTGGGGATTGAACCTAGGTGCATTCTACCTCTCAACTACACCCTCAGTCCTATTTTATTTGAAACAGGGTCTCACTAAGTTGCTGAGGGCCTCCTCAAGATGCTGAGGCTGGCCTCAGACCTGTGATCCTCCTATCTCAGCCTCCCAAGTGCTGGGATTACTGGCCTGCGCCACCACACTGAGTTAAGCAGTGACATTTTTAAGTTGATCCCGAAGAGTCCTGAAGAATCCTAGATGGGTTCCGCACTCAATTTTAGTTTTACAGAAGAAAATTTTGTTTTCCATCTAGAGAGTTTGAAAATTCTGCCAATCATTTCTCGAATGTAGCCATGATCATTTACCCTTGTTTATTTTGAAGACGCCACAAGGAAAACAAGACCTTGGGGCTTCTCTCTGCCAAGTCTCTCTGGCCCCAAAGGAATTAGGGGATCTACAAAATCCTGGGTAAGCAGCTGCGGTTTGGGGTTTCACACACCAGGTTCCAATGTGTGAATCTATCCCAGTAGCCTGCGACAGTTGCGCTCAGGACCCAGCCTGCCCGACTGAGATGGCTCCCGGGCAAGCCGGCGCAGCTCACTTTCTCAGGAGACCTCGAGGGAGGAGCTGTGCTTGGCTCAGGTCTTCTGGCCTCCTTCCAGCTTCAGGGTAGGTTTTCTTTCTTGCCATTCAGGAACGGGTGTGGAGAGCAGCAAGCTTCCCTTCCCCGCCTGCGCTGGCAGCCGATTTGCAGGACCAACGCTTTGCATCTTCTGTTTATGAGATTTGGTACCAAGAAAACCAGACCCCTGATTCAAGGCTCACCCTAAAGTTATAGTAATCAAAACAATCTTGCATTGACATAGACATATGGATCAGTGGAATAAATTAGAATGTCCCAAAATAAGCTCTTACATTGATGATAAATTGATATTTAATAAAGATGGCATCACACACACACACACACACACACACACACTCTCTCTCTCACACACACACACACACACTCTCTCTCTCTCTCTCTCTCTCTCACACACACACACACACACACACACACACACACACACACACACGTGCACTCTTGAATAAACAGATAAATCTAAGCCAAACACCTTGAATAGTCTTGCCTGAAGTTTTGGACACCTTGACCAATATTTTTCTCTCCATGACCAGGTTTTTCAGACCTCAAGTCCCTTGCAAGAAGAGACTCACTCCCATTACCCTGATAGACACCTGTCTGCATTAGGAAGAAAAGCGGTGATTTTGTGTGTTGGGGGAGAGGGGTACTGGGGATTGAACCTAGGTGCATTCTACCTCTCAACTACACCCTCAGTCCTATTTTATTTTTTATTTGAAACAGGGTCTCACTAAGTTGCTGAGGGCCTCTCTAGTTCAGTGAGCAGTGATCCTTTATGGTGGAATATGCTCATGCTGTGTCCTGCTGCTCCTCTCCCTGACCCCATCCCAGGCTCAGGTTTGACTTTTTGCCTTCATTTCTGCTCGACTTTTCGATGGGTGGAGGTCCCCTCAAAACTCCTGTCGAAATGTAAGTGCCACTATAGCAGTGTCAAGAGGTGTGACATAAAAGGAGATTAGGTCAAGAGGCCTTTGCTTTCATAAATGATGCCTTTATCATAGGAGCGGGGGTTCCTGATAAAAAGGATTTTTTTTTTTTTGGTACTGGGGATTGAGCCCAGGGGCATTCTACCTCTGAGCTACACCCCCAGCCCGATTTTATTTTATTTTGAAACAGGTTCTCACTAAGTTGTGGAGGGCCTCACTAAGTAGCTGAGGCTGGCTGTGAATCTGTGATCCTCCTGTCTCAGCCTCCCAAGTACTGGGATTACAAGTGTACACCACCATGCCTGGCTCTTAATTGAGGATTCTAATAGTTTACTGTACATGGTATGTCTCTCTATTCAGGTAAATGAATTCAATTTCAGGTAAATAACTCAGCAATATTTTGTGAGTTTAATGTATAGTGCACTTCTTTTGTTAAATTTATTCTCAAATATTTTATTCTTTTTGATGCTATTTTGAATGGAATGGAGTTGTTTCTTAATTTCTTTTCCCTTCCTTCCTTTTTTCCCTCCTTCCTTCCAGGGGCTTGAACCCAGGGCCTCACAACACAGAGTTATTTTCACTTTTGGATTTTTCATTTCCTTGTATATGGAAATCCAGTTGTCCCAGCACCATTTCTTGGAAAGACAATTCTTTCCCCTTTGAATAATATTGATGCTGTTATTGAAAACCAGTTGACTATAAATGTAAGGGTTTATTTCTGGGCTGTCAATTCTGTTCCATTGAACTATATGTCTTCTTTATACCACACTATACTATCTTTTAAATATATAAATATGAAAGCCAGGTATGGTGGTGCATGCCTGTAATCCCAGTACTTGGGAGGCTGAGACAAGAGGATTTCAGGTTTGAGACCAGCCTCAGCAATTTAGCAAGATGCTCAACAACTTAGTGAGACCCTGTTTCAAAATAAAAAATAAAATAGAACTGAGGGTGTAGCTCAGAAGTAGAACACCCTGGGGTTCAATCCCCAGTACCACACACATAATATACATATATTTTAATTGATATAGTAATTGCGTTATTTATGGGGTACAGTGTGGCATTTAAACATGTGTTTATAGTGGTTAATGATCAGATCAGGGTGACTGTCATATTCCTCTCCTCAAACACTTATCATTTCTTTGTATTAGGAACATTTGAAACTCTCTCTACTAGTTATTTTGAAATACATAATTAATTGCTGCCAACTATAATTAATTATTCTATTGTGTCATAGATCATTAGATGCTAATACTCCTATTCGACGGCCCTACTGCACACTGTATTGATGACTGCAATAACTTTGCAGTAAAATTTGAAATCAGAAAGTGTAGATTCTCTTTGTTCCTCTTCTAGATTGCATTTGTGAATCTGGGTCTCATATTTCTTTTTTTCTTTTTTTGTGGTCTTGGGGATTGAATCTAGGGGCAATCTATCTCTGAGCTATACCCCCAGTCCTTTTATATTATTTTTGTTTGGAAACAGGATCTCAGTAGGTTGTTGAGAGTCTCCCTAAGTTGTTGAGACTGGTCTCAAACCTGTGATCCTCCTGTCTCAACCTCCCAGGTACTGAGATTACAGGGATGCATCATGCCAGGCTATTGGGTCTCATATTTCTTAAAGTCCCTTTTAGCTTTATCTTACCTGGGATAAATTACCTTCACTGAGTTGTGTTTTAGAGTTATTCACTACAGCAATGGCCCGCCCTTCCTTCTTCCTTTCCTTTCTCCTTCCTTCCTTCTTTCCTTTCTTCTTTCCTTCCAACTTTTTGTACTTAGGATTCAACCTAGGAGCATTCTACCTCCAAGTTACACCCCCAGCCCTTTTCATCTTTTATTTTGAAACAGGATCTTGCTAAATTGCTGAGGCTGGCCTTGAACCTGTTATCCTCCTATCTCAACCTCCCAAGTACTGGGATTCCAGGTGTGTGGCACCACAAGCTACACTGGGAAGTTTTATGTGTCACTTCTGGGCCTGCATAGCAAAAACATTATAGAAGGGAAATTATATTAGAAGAGAAATATATCCACGGGTAATGGAACTAGCCAGGTATGGGATGAGAATTGCTGGCAACAGCAGCCATCCTTAAAGAACGGGGACCACCTAAACAAAAATAACGACAATAAAAAGAAAGCAGAACCCCTCCTGTCTTCAGGTCTTCACTCTGTGGTCTCAGAAACGTCACCAGTGCTTCAGACTGCTTCTTCCTGGTATTCTCCCTCTGCACCCCTTACTCTGCCTGACAACTCCTCAGTGTGGACCTTGGGCCCCAGGACGCCCCAGGACTGCTGTCACTCACTGCCCCTCAGGGAACTGCCCCAGTGGCACCCACTCCTCACTTGTTCTACATTGCTTGCTTAAGTGGGCAATTTTGGGGGTGGGGGTACTGGAGATTGAACCCAGGGGCATTCTACCTCTAAACTATATCCCCAGTACTATTTTTTATTTATTTTTATTTATTTATTTATTTATTGCAGTACTAAGGATTGAACCCCGGGCATTCTCCCTCCAAGCTACATCCCCAGCCCTATTTTAATTTCATTTTATTTTGAAACAAGGTCTTGCCAGATTGCTGAGAGTCTCACTACTTGCTGAAGCTGTCCTTGAACCTGTGATCCTCTTATTTCAGCCTCCCAAGTACTGGAATTCCAGGTGTGCACCACCAAGCCCAGCAAGTTGGTAATTTTTATAAACTGAGGATGGGAGGTGGCAAGGGTGATTCTTTTCATGCTACTGGTTTTCTGGAGAGAATGGCTAAGCTTGAAGATTCTTGGTTCAGTGGCTCCTAGGATCACTTGTTCTACCTCTATCAGATTTACAATCCAGTAACTCAATGTTGGTTATGTTTTCTTTTGGGTACTGAAGGCCAAATTCAGGGGCATTCTACCTCTGAACTACACACCCAGACCTTCAAATTTTTTTTTTCAGTGTTGGGGATTGAACACAGGGGCATTTCACCCCTGAGCTACACCCCCTTTTTTATTTTTATTTGAAACAGGGTCTTGTTAGGCTAATGAGAGTGTTACTACTTGCTGAGGCTGACCTCAAACCTTCGATCCTCCTGTCTCAGCCTCCCAAGTACTAGGATTACAGGCATGCACCACCACACCCAGCTTCTTTTTTTATTGTGTTACAGCGCCTCACTAAGTTGCTGATGGACCTCACTAAGTTGCTGACGCTGTCTTCAAAACTGTGATCCTCCTGTCTCAGCCTCTCAAGTACTGGGATTACAGGAAGTGCCATGCCTGGTTTAGGTTATGTATTTTAAAGTGAAGATGAGCCGGGCATTGTGGCGCAAGTTTGTAATCTCAGTACTTGGGAGGCTGAGACAGGAGGATCACAGGTTCGTGGACAGTCTCAGCTACTTAGTGAGGCCTTTGCAACTTAGTGAGACCCTGTTTCACAATAAAGAATAAAATATAGGGCTGGGGGTGTGCTCGGAGGTAGAATGCCCCTGAGTTCAATCCCCGGTACCGGAAAAAAAAAGTGAAGATGAATGAGCTGTGCAGTAGCTTCCTTGGCTTCCTTGGTTGCATATTGAGGAAGATAATATAGAGATGTAGGACTCACTCTACCTTTAGGTGCTACATTCCTGGTTTCACCTCCTGCTAATTTGTCTACCCCCCGACCTCCGCCAGCAAAATAGATCTAGAAAGGGTCACCCAAGCCCGCCATTCTACCTTGTGCCTTTTTTATGTTTGTGGAATGTCTCCCTGACCTTGAAAACCCTTTCTCCTCTTCTTCCTCCTCCTTCTTTCCTCCCCCCCCCCTTCCTCGTCCTCCTCCTCCTGTACTGGGGATACAACCCAAGGACGTTCTGTCTCGATCTACACCCCCAGCCTTTTTTATGTTTTATTTTGAAACAGGGTCTCACTAACTTGCTGAGGCTGGTCTTGAACCTGTGATCCTCTTGTCTCAGCTTTCCATGTACCAAGGTTACAGGTGTGTGCCACCATGCTTGGCCCCATTCATTCCTCATTATTCTCCTTTATTCAATAAAACATTTGATTTCCTCCCATGAGGTCTTTCTGCCCCACCCCCATCTCCAACTCTTACTCACTTTTTTTGTGCTATTATTAGACTCTATTTTCATTCTTTACTTACATGTCAGTCTCTCTTGCTGAACCGTGAGTTCCTTAAATACAACAGTTCTATATTATTTATGTTTGCATTTTCAACACGATGACTATCCCTTGTACCTGTGGGTATAACAAACGTTTCTGTGATTTTAAATGAAAAGAAAATAATCATGAGGGGAATTTCCAGACGTATTATACCCCAACAGATGAGCAATCTTCTTGTAGGATTACCCTCATCTTAGCTATTGGGTAGAATGAAAATTATACTCCTACAAAAATGAGACACTCCCAGAAAAGCTAGTAAATGTTCTCAAAGTCTTTGTTTATCTATAGAATGGCATGATGCCATAAAATAAGTAATTACACATGGTGAAATATATAATTTGCCATGTAATTAAAGATGAGATGCTAATTGCATGTACTTCCCCTCAGGAGCTGTCTCTTAGCAATCAGTATTTGTACATTGTCGTTGCAGAATGCAATTTATTTATTTATTATTTATATATTTATTTTGGTACTGGGAATTGAACCCAGGGGCAGTCTACCTCTGAGCTACATCCCCAGCCTTTTTTATTTTGAAGCAGGGTCTTGGTAGGTTACTGAGAGTCTTGCTCAGTTGCTGAGGCTGGCCTTGAACCTGTGATCCTCCTGTATCAGCCTCCCAAGTACTGGATTACAGGTGTGTACCACCATGCCTGACAGCAGAACACAATTTAAACAGAACAAAGCAATCAAAATAAAACAAAACTAAGCAAACTAGCTGTGCCATAAAATCCACCCAAACATCAGTGATACAGAAATACATATATATATATTTGAAGGCTCCCTTAACTTATAATAAAAGGATGTGTTAAACACACCTTTGTGTGTGTGTGTGTGTGTGTGTGTCTGTGTGTGTGTCTGTGTGTATGTGAGACTGGGGATTGAATCAAGGAGCATTCTATTTCTGAGCTACACCCCCAGCCCTATTTTATTTTTATTTTTGAAACAGGATCTCACTAGATTAAGACAGCAGAGATAAAGATAGCAGTCTCACTACTTGCTGAGGCTGTCCTCGAACCTGCAATCCTCCTGCCTCAGCCTCCCAAGTACTGGGATTACAGAGTGTGCCATCACACCTGGCTAGTCAGACCTCTTTATTTTATTTTTGAACCCAGAGGCATTCTACCTCCAAGCTCTATCCCCAGCCAGATATTTTTTTTTTTTTATTTGGAAATAGGGTCTTATTGGGTTGCTGAGAGCCTCACTAAATTGCCAAGGCTGGCTTTGCACCTTCGATCCTCCTGTCTCAGCCTCCCAAGTCCTGGGATTACATGCCTGTCTAGTCACACCTTTTTATTTGTGCTTTCCAGGAAGCTCATTTCATTTAAGAGGTTTAAATACTTGAGGATATATTTAATTTGCAGTTTAATAGTGTACATTGCTGTTCAAATGAAACTGCAGAGGTATTTGAAGATACTTGAAGTACATAAGGACCACATGTGCTTTCTAAAATTTCAAACTTTTTTTTTTCCTTTTGGTTCTGGGGTTGAACTGAGAGCTTCATGCGTGCTAAGCATGTACTGTACCATTGAGTTATATCCTCAGCCCGTAAAAATGGGACTTAAACTTCAGTCTTTTCCTTGGCTGCCTTTCTCTCCCCTAAAATTACATCCTGTGCTCCTTTCTCCATCTCAAGAAGTAGGATATTCATTCTCTCTCTCTCTCTCTCTCTCTCTCTCTCTCTCTCTCTCTCTCTCTCTCTCTCTCTCTCTCTCTCTCTCCCAAGCACTGGGGATTGAGCCCAGAGCTACTTGCATGCTAGGCAAGTGCTCTACTATTGAGCTACACTGTAGTCCCTAATTCTCTGTATTCTGACAAATGTACTTTGAACATCTATATGCCAAGCCCTGTGAGGTTCATGATCTCAATGCCTACGCCACTCTGGGTCCTACCTATTGCAGCACTGTGGAGCCAGCCCCAGGAAGTACAAAGGCAGCTGCCCTGGTACATCTATTGAGTCCCCAAACATCTAAGGGGGAAGGCTTATGGCAAATCCCGATGTAGAGAGAACATGATTGTATGTCACTTTCTCTTCAGATAATAGAATTCATAATGCTACAAAACAGGAAATGGACATATTCTGTACTAAAAAGGAAACTAGAAGGGCTATGCAAGACTTTCCTCCCTTCCTTCCTTCCTTCCTTCCAAAGAACTTCACCATAGCTAAATTATAGTCACTATATGACTATTTTTGAATTATTGTTATTGTTCATGGGAGAGTAGAGGAAACCGAGTTCATTTTTCAAAAATCAACAAAATTTAGATTTGATTTTTTTTTTTTTGGTAGTACTGGAGATTGAACTCAGGCACATTCTACTTCTGAGCCACACCCAGCCCTAATTTTTTATTCTTTATTTGTAAACAGGGTCTCACTAAGTTGTAGAGGGCCTCACTAAGTAGCTGAGGCTGACCGAGAACCTGCGATCCTCCTGTCTCAGCCTCCTAAGTACTGGGATTACAAGTGTTTGCCACCACACCCAGCTTAGATTTGAATCTTAATAAAAACACTTCTCTCTCTCTCTCTCTCTCTCTCTCTCTCTCTCTCTGTGGTACCCAGGGGCATTCTAACTCTAAGCTACATTCCCAGCCCTATTTTTTATTTTATTTTTTTTGAAACAGGGTTTCACTAAGTTGCGGAGGGCCTCACTAAGTAGCTGAGGCTGGCTGTGAACCCATGACCCTCCTATCTCAGCCTCCCAAGTACTGGGCTTACAAGCGGGCATCACCACACCTAGCTGAAAAGGAAATTTTGTAGCTAGGAGAGCTTTAGGCATCTGTCATTGGAGATCATTGCTCATATTCCCATATTTGATACTGGACTTGAGCCTTGACAGAGGAAGACCAGTGCCTTCAGAATTATGAAAATGACCTTAGAAATTATTACCCTAGCATCTTGGGGTGGCCCAGAAAGCTGGAGGATCCACCCCCACCTCCAAGGGTGAATCTTGCTGTTCCCAAATTTGTTGAAGCAAATCCTCCTTGCCTGTGATTTTTGTGTAGTTAGGCATATTTTGGTGTCCAACACAAAACATCTTCTAAAAGACTGGCCATTACCTACCACACTCTTCCAATAATGGTCCTTCCAAAGAGGACCATATCTAATACATTGCATCTAGAGATCACCTCCCCAGATCTACAACTCTCTTTTTTATTTTGGAAGTTTTATTGTAATAAAATACATATAAAATCTATAATCCAGCTGGGCATTGGGATTAAGAGTCCTTCCTTCCTTCCTTCCTTCCTTCCTTCCTTCCTTCCTTCCTTCCTTCCCTTCCCTTCCCTTCCCTTTCCTCCCTCCCTCCCTCCTTTCCTTCCTTTCTTCCTTGAGACTGAACTCAGAGGCATTCTACCACTGAACTACATCTTCAACTTTTAAAATGTATCTTTATTTTGAGATAGTCCTACTAAGTTGATGAAGCTAGCTGGCTTTGAACTTGCAATCTTCCTGCCTAAGCTTCCTGAGTAGCTAGAACTACAGGTGTGTACCACTAGGCCCAGCTCTTAAGGGCCATTTCTTTCTTTTTTGTGTATGTGTAGCACTGGGGAGTCTACCTCCGAACTCAACCCCCAGCTCTATTTTATTTTTATTTGGAAACAGGATCTGGGTAGGCTGATGAGAGTCTTACTACTTGCTGAGGTTGTCCTCGAACCTGCAATCCTCCTGTTTCAGCTTCCCAAATACTGTGATTACACGCGTGTGCCACCACACCCAGATGTTAAGGGGCCATTCTTATGGATCAAAATTTTTATGCTTGTATTTGTGCGTGTGTGCGTGTGTGTGTGTGTGTGTGTGTGTGTGTGTGTGTGTGTGTTGCTAAGAATTGAGCCCAGGGGCATTCTACCTCTGAGCTACACCCCCAGACCTTCCTTTTTATTTTTTATTTGGAAACAGCGTCTTAGTTGTTAAGAGCCCTACTAAGTTGCTGAGGTTGGCTTTGAAATTGTGATCCTCCTGTCTCAGTCTCCCAAGTACCAGGATTACAGGTGTGCGCCACAACACCTGGTTTATATACTTGCATTCTGTATCTGTCCTTTTTGCCAACCATCCCCATTTCTTGGGCTAAGGAGAAAATTCTTCATGGATCTTTGAGGTATTGGCTACTGTATCACTATAAATTTGTCTATTACTTAGTACATACTGGATTGGGCAGTATAACAAATACACAAAAAGTCCTGAATTCATAACTTCAAAGAGTATAGAGTCAGCAGGGGATGGTGGCACACACCTGTAATCCCAGCACTTGGGAGGCTGATATAAGAGGATTGCAGGTTCAAGACCAGCCAAGAAACCTAGTGAGATCCTTAGTAACCTAGAAAGACCTTATTTCAAAATAAAAAGTAAAATAGGGCTGAGAGTATAGCTTGGAGATAGAATGCCTCTTGGGTTCTGAGAGTCTCTCTCTCTCTCTTTCCCCCTCTCTCTCTATTTCTCTCTCTCTCTTCTCTCTCTCTCTCTCTCTCTCTCTCTCTCTCTCTCTCTCTCTCTCTCTCACACACACACACACACACACATACACACACATACACACACACACACACACACACACACAGTTTAGTCTTGAGTTTAGAGTCTTATGCGGGAATCTGCATGGCAGATGAATGTTCCAAATATCTGGTGATTGGGCATGATATATAATTTACTATTAGAGTGCATTTTGAGCCAGGCATGGTGGCCCATGCCTATAAACCCTGTACTTGGGAGGCTGAGGCAGGAGGATCACAGGTTCGAGGACAGCCTCAGCAAGTAGTGAGACGCTCATCAACTTGGCAAGACCCTGTTTCCAAATAAGAAATAAAATTGGACTGGAGGATGCAGCTTGAAGGCAGAATGCCTCTGGGTTCAATTCCCAGTCACACACACACACACACACACACACACACACACACACACACACACACGAGTGCATTTTGTGTATAGACCGCATATGTGACAGGTTCAGCTGAAAGTCTCATATGAGTGCAGTGCTCGTGAAGGGCTGCATGCCGACACAACATATAAACTGAGGTGGGCATATATGTTGCTCACTGCGGATGTGTGGTGGAGGGAGACAACCACAGAGCCCAGACTCAGTCGGAGTGAGCTCAGTGCCTCTGTGAGCCAGTAAGAAGCTCAGTCCTAGCCGGGTGTGGTGGCATACACTTGTAATCCCAGTTCTTGGAAGGCTGACATGGGAGGATCACAGGTTAAAGCGAAGTCCTCTGCAACTTAGTGAGACCCTGTTTCCAAATAAGAAATAAAATTAGGCAAGGGGTATAACTTGGAGGTAGAATGCCTCTGGGTTCAATCCCCAGTACAAAAAAGTAAGAAAAAGAAAAAAATAGAAGAAGCTCAGTCCTAGTGGAGCCTGCTCTCACTGGAGGAGAGCAATGAGCTGCTGAGCCAGGGTGGAGCCCAACTGGGAGGACCATGAATCAGAAGGAGGTGTCTGGAACTGCTTATGTCCCCGGCTTTATGGGCTCCTCTTATATAGCTTCCGCAGCCACTGCCTCCCCAGCTTCTAGAAGAGCCATTGTTCTCAAGGTGGAGGTGGAATGTGGCTCTCACCAAGACACCAGCAGGCACAGATGCTGGGGACAGCCACCAGGCACACCTATGTGTTGTCGGCTTTATTCTGTAGCCACCACCCTGGTCAAGGCCCTTGTTGCTGCACACCCGGAATGATTGAAATAGCCTCTCCTCTGATCTCCCTGCCCTTGGGCTCACCTGTGCTCCAAACCACGGGGCAAACCAGTGACAGTCTGATGTGCCCGCAGTGGTGTCAACACCATGTCACTTCTTTGCTCAAGAGCGTCTTCCAGCTCACACCTGGACTTGACTCTGGAGCACTAGACTTTCCATGACTTTGCTCATCTTAAGTGTCCTGCAAACTTCCCACTCCACCTGCAAACAGAGGAATCCCATTGGCTGCATTTGTTCAGATTTTCAGCTGTTTTCTGACCATCTACCGTTCCTTAGGCATAGGGGAGTGTTATTTTGGATTAGGAGAACATAGCTTTCAAAAGATGATGTTGCAATGGAGAACAAGCTAGGTAAGTGATGCAGGTAGGGAAATGTGCCAATTTTTCATCACTATAACAAATTCCTGAGACAAATCAACTTATAAAGAGATAAGGTTTATTTTGGCTCAGAGGTTGGGAGGTTTCAGTTCATGCTTTGGGCCTGTGGTGAGCCAGACCATCATGGTGAGGAGCACTTGGCAGAGCAAACCCACTTAACATCATGAGCTACAAAACTCATGAAGAAGAGAGAGGAGCTATGGTCTCGGTATCCCCTCCAAGAACATGACTCAGTGACCGAAAGACCTCCCACTAAGCCCCACATTTTAAGGTTCCACTACCCCCAATGGCTCTCAGGCTGGAGACCAAGACTTCACTCATGGCCCTTTGGGCGCCCGTCCAGATCCCAGCTATAGCAGGAAGCACGGAATTGTGTTCAGGGAGCAGAGATATTAGATCTGGTTAACGTGCACCACCTGCAGCCTTGAATGGCAGGCAGAGCAAGATGTTTTAGGTGGAGTAGAAATCCTTAATTTGGCTTGCTGATGGAAATCTATCAGAGTTGACCTAGGTCGGTTTAGAATAGGGAGAGACCGAAAGTGGGAAGACCAGTTAGGAGGGTTTGGCAATAATGCTAGGAAGAAGTAATGGGACCTTGGGTTGGGTAGGGACACAGTGGCTGGACAGAAGAGGACGGGGTAAGGAGACCAGTGTCCTAGAGTCCACAGGCTTTGAGAAGTAGCTGTGAGGCTAAAGGGCAGAGGCAAAGTCCAAGACCATCTCGAAGGTTTTGAACTTGGGTTGAAAGAAATAAATTCAGTTTGGGGGAATGGAGGGTTGAGGTGATAATTGGGTAATTGGGTATCCAGGCAGGATGGTGCAGAAAGTTGACAACTGAGAAAAGTCAGGACTAAATTTTTCAGGCTACAACTGAAATCTTGACAGCAGATGACACAGACAGAAAGGAAAGCAGCAGACAGCGCAGCCTTGCGCAAAGGCACAC
>PVLC010003057.1:0-24203 GCA_004027655.1 Graphiurus murinus
GTGGTGGCGCACGCTTGTAATCCCAGCATTCGGGAGGCTGAGACCGGAGGATCCGGGTTCGCGGCCAGCCTCAGCTACCTAGTGAGGCACTCCGCAACTTAGTGAGACTTGGTTTCAAAATAAAGAATAAAAAATAGGGCTGGGGGTGTAGCTCGGAGGTAGAATGCCCCTGAGTTCAATCCCCAGCACCACAAAAAAAAAAAAAAAAAAAAGAATTAGCTACATTTTTCTTTGGAGAAATGGTCAATTCTAGGGCTAGGTTACAAAAAAGGCAAGATGGTCCTGGAGGATGTTGTGATATCTGAGAGTAAGGAAGTACTAAAAAGCATAAGAGTGTCCAAAGGGCAAAGGAGTCAACCTAAAAGACCTGTCAAGCAAAACTGGAACATTTTGAGTCACAAAATAAATAATAATATTATTGGATTGCAACATAGATGAAAATAAATATCCATTAATCCTTAGTGTTATAAAAATAATTGAATAAATGTTTGGAGGAAAAGGGAGAACTTCTTCACTGAATAATTCCAATCAATAAATGCAGAAGAAACGAGGGAAAACAACATTAGACTCCCACAGTAAGAATAGGCCCATAAGACTCACCAATGGATTAAAAAATTATTGAATAAGAGTTTAAGGAGAATGGCTTCAGTGTCAATGCATTACTCCCTAAATATTTGTTAAATTTAAAGGGAAAAAATACAAGTTTTACAGAGGAGAAAACTGGCAGAGTACATTTTTACCAACTGATCATTTTACATTATCATTAGAATCACAATATATACTAAATATTGTGATAATTTCTGTTTCTCTAATTAATAAGAATTTCAACATACTTGAAGTCAAAGTCAATAATATTGTTTTAAGAATTAACCTAAAATTAAAAAGAAACAAAATTTGAAGAAAGAAATATGATTGTTTTTTCTATCCATTGTTAAACCAAATTATATAGTTGTAATGATTAAATGACATCCTAAGGACATACGGAAAAAGTAACCTAGAATTACCTATAATTAGAAAGATGGAGATATAAAAAACAAATATTGGATGAATTAGTCAAAAATCTTAATCAATTATACACAGAAAATTGTTATGTAGAAAATAACCTATTTGCAACTCACATGCAAAATCAATTCTGGATATGTTAAAAGATAAACAGAAAAAAATAAAACTTTTCAAGGAAACATAGATGTGTCTTTAACAGGTGTTTGTGTCAGGAAAGGCTTTCCAGGGAAGTGTATTTGCAAAGAAAAGAATTGATTGCATAAAAATTAATGACTGCTCTCTGTAAAAAATAGCATGAATAATGAGAAATCAAATGTGAAACTGAGAAAAATATTTGCTAAAAAGGCCTACCATCTATATATCTATTCATCATTCATTCAACAATGTCTACAGAGCAACTACTCTTTGCCAGGCTAGAATACAGTAGCCAATAGCAGAGTTGACTGCTGCATGAAGCTGACATTCTAGTGGAGCAGGTTGGGGAGAGGCATAGGCAATGAACCAATAAAGAGATCAACGCTCAAGGTCATGTTAGTCCTAGAGAAAGATAATGCACAAAGGGAATGGAAAGTGCAAAGTGCGGGAGGAAATTATTTTGTTGTCAGGAAAGGCTCTGATGCTCTGTAATCTGAGCAGAGATCTGAAAGAAATGAGAGAGTAAGCACACTTCTGCAAAAAAGAGTTTCCTAGCTGTAGAAGAGAAAAGGGAAGGTGGATCGAGGCCCTGAGATGAGAGTTACTTGACATTCCCAAGACTTGAGCAGAATCTCGTGTTACAGCTGAGTGGGCAAGTGAGAGGGTGGTGTGAAGGTGGGAAGTGGATGATGTAGGGTTTCCTAGGACACTGCTAGGACTTTAGCATTTATCTGAAACAAAGTAGGAAGCATTTGAAGTACTTTAAAGAAAAAAAATTTTTTTCATTTGTTCAATAACTATTGAATGATGACTTTGTGCTAGTCACTTTTTGAATACTGGTGACACAGCAGTAAATAAATCCTTCACCTCATGGAGCTTATGTCATAGTAAGTGAAGGACTTAACTAAAGAAATAAAAGAGTAATTGGATGTTAGTAAGTGCTATGGAGAAAATAAAATTGGGTAGGTTTAGAGAGCATCCCAGGAAGGCTTAATGGAAGAGATATGGCCCAGTCTGACTAGTCATTGGAAGTGCACTCTGCCTCTCGGTGGAAATATGTCTGGATATGGGGAGCAAGGGTAGAAAGAGAAGTGTGAGAAGCTCTTTCTAAATACTCAGATAAGCCGGGTATGGTGGCTCACCCCTGTAATCCCAGTACATGGGAGATTGAGACAGAAGAAGCTCAGGTTTCAGACCAGCCTCAGCAACTTAGTGAGACCCTTAGAAACTTAGAAAAACCCTGTTTCAAAACAAAAAAATAAAAAGTGCTGGGGGTGCAGCTTGGAGGTAGAATTCTATGGATTCACTTCCCACTATCTACCCCCCCCCCAAAAAAAGGAAATTTTAAAAAAAGAAAGAAAGAAAATCTCAGACAAGAGAGAATGCTTTCCTGAATTAGGATAATAGTGGGGGAAATGGGAGGTCTTCATGAGGTCTTTGAATGCTTTTCAGGTAGAGCCAAGGAAATGTTTACACATGCTAGTTTTGAAGTAACTAGGCATGCACGCAGAGAAAATCTGGCAAGGGAGTATGAGTTTTTACTGTGCATGGAAAAAACAAATACTAGGAAACTATCTTCTCTGCTGGGAAACAAAGGATGCATGGACAGAATCACATGGCTTCCCAGGCCTTTCCCAACCCCTGGACCATATCTCCTCGGTGTAGATATCAATGAGAGAAATAGAGATATCCTATGTGGAGAACTTAGGTACTAATTCGTGTGTCTGAAAATGTAGAAGGAGTAACACTGAAGTAATGGACTTCCATTTTGCCTCAGCTCTCATTTAGTAGCTTTTAGGTCTTTGGTAAGTCTGTATTCCTGTCCCTCAATCCTTTTTTTCCCTTCCCGCCTTGCTTCTTTCATCTCTATTTGAAATATGTCTATGTGTGTGTGTAGGGGGGGAGGTACTGGGAGTTGAGCCCATAAGAATTCTACTTCCAAGCTACATACATCCCCAGCCCTTTTTTGTTTTTTTATTTTGAAACAGGAACCTGTGATCTTCCTGTCTCAGTCTCTCAATACTGGTATTACAGCCGTGTGCCAACACACCCAGATTATTTGAAATCTTTGAAAGACTTTTTCTTAAATTATGAAGTATACCAACTAGGATGGTTCTGTCCTCATTTAATCCACCTTAATCAAATAGAATGAAAAAGGACATTTATTATTTTATATAACAGGAAGTCTAGAGGTGAGCATGTTTCATGATGGGGTAATCCAGTGCCTGGAGGATGAATCTTCTGGTTCTCTGCTCTGCTCCCTGGGACATCAGCTTCATCCAATCACTGGTTCCCTTGGGGTCAGAAGATGGCTACCAGCAATAACAGAGGACATGACATTTATGATTCATATGGGGCAAGAGGGGTAATGAGTAGGATCACTTCCCTAGCATTCAATGGATACCTTCTCCTTATAGCTCACTGTCCCAAATAGCCATAGGCCTACTCATTCCTGTACCAACAAGTATAGGGAGATGAAAGGTCCTCGACTGGCTGCAGTGAAGGGATGGTAGCCATCATGTCCACTGAAGACACAGACAGGAAGTGGACAATGAGAAGAACACAGGATAAGCTCAAAACCAGTGGAGGTCAGTGAGTCAAGGTTTCTCTCCTCAGAGAGATTTCTCAGGTAAATTAGGTAATAAAATAAAAAATTGAGTTTCCATCATTTCAAAAATGTACCAGCATGATAACTTCAAGTGGTCTATTGTTGAGCAAAGTTGAGAATGGGCATGTCCATTCAAGCCATCAATCCCAGAGAGCTGTGTTATTGAACATGTCGTTTTACTTCAGGTGAAAATTCTGTAACTGGAAAGTTTGAGAGGTTTTGATCTATGTATATTCAAGTAGTTCTCAGTTTGCCTCTTTATACAAAATAATCACATGGTTCTTTATTCTGGTTGGATAATGAATGAGTCTGGGCAGTGTACAATGGAGCAGAGAAAAAAGAAAGGGTAAAGAAAGTCAAAAAGGAGAAAACAAAAGGAAGAGAGAAAAAAGGAGAAAAAGAAGGAAGAAATAAATGGAAGACAAGAGGAACAGAAGGGCAAGAAGGAAGGAAAAGGAGATGACATCTGAAGAAAAACCTCCTGCATTGTTCTGAGACTGGAAAGCCAAAGTCAAGAGGAGAGAACATAGCTCTCCTCTGCCCTGGTGCCCTGTGCGGCATTCCAGGCAAATGAGCACTTACAGACTTAAGATGTCTCACTTTAAGCTGGAAGCAGAATTCTCCAGGATGAACTGGAAAATTCTTGTTTTCTAGAGTGTAACCAATTTCAGAAACTCCTTGGAGTCTCTTGGATCATGGGTGGTTGTAATTGTTTTCCCTGTCTCAGAAATGCCTTTGTGTAAGTGAACCATTTAAGAAGAGCTCAGAAACTTCAACACCAGGAGCTGCGTGAATGAGGACTTGTTGGGAATGTTTAATATAGGAAGTGCCATGTACCAACTCTACTGTAGACAGGAATACTTTAATTGGTTTCAAATGGTTAAATATATATAATGACATTTAAAAGGGCTATGTTTTTCAGTGCTTTGAGGAATTTCAGACACACAACTCCTATTTATTTGTGGGAGTACAGTGACTCCCTCTCCCCCGAAACTCTTTGAAAATGAACCCCTGCTTGTTAATAGACTGTTGAGATGGAGAGAATTCATAACAGATTTTATCATGCAGCTGACTTGACACTGAACTCTTCTACCCTCAACCACAGTAGAAGTGCTCTCATCTTGCCTACTTGGGACTTATCCTAGTTTCTTCTTTCACAGCACTTCCCTTTGCCATTATTTTAATAACTACAGCTTAAATCACTTCCAAATAATGTTCACTTATTTTTTTTTCTGTTTCCCCTTTGCATTTCCTTTCCCTCTTGCTCTTTTCTTCTGTGGTCCTTGAGTATTCATCCTCGCCCCTATTCCCTACAGGTACCTGTTCCTCTTAGGTGGCCCTTTGCAGGTATTCTGTGGGTCTTAATTCCTTTTCTTTGTCAGTTAAGCTCTCCTTTTACACCCAGATCCTGTCTGTTTGGGTTTATATTAGAAGTATATAAAGGAAAATGTGAAATCAGATATTTTCTTGAGAAAAATACAAACAAAACAACAGCTAAGACATGCACATTATTCACTTCTGATCATGCAGAAGACTATACTCAGAAAACTATTTTCACTCTAGTAGGAAGAGGACTGTTTTATTACAAGAGCAGCTCTAATTGGCAACTTCAAATTCCCATGCTTCCCCTAACTACCTTCATCAAGCAATAGAATTTGCTTCTCTTTTATCTGAGTCTCCACCACCTGTGGACTTATTTCCCTTGTAGCACTGTTAGTTCATGATTAAATGTACTAGTTAATATATCAGTATTTCCCATATGACAGAAATTCATGAGGAAGTTGTCATAGTTTTATTATTTTTTTAATCCTAAAAACCTGGCATAATGCTAGAATACAATAGATGTCTAATAAATATTTTGCGTGAATGAGTAATATAATCAAGTAACTAAAAAAAAAAATAGAACTGGCAGACAAAAATGATGGACCTCTCAAAAAATTTCATACTTGTCTAAAACTCAAACACCTTCCCTTTGGTGGTCTTTTCGTCAGACCCTATAAAATGACTTGTGCAATTTGCACAAGTTATTTTTTCTTTCTACTATGTTCTTCATTATGCTTTTCTTTGGATCATAGCCATTTATTTGTGTATTATAGGTTCTAAGTGTATGCATGTATATTTTATGCAATATGCTAAATAAACATATATGTAGATGATATATACATAATTAAATATATATTTATTTATTTAAAAATAGAGTTTTTTAAAAGCAGTTTTAAGTTTACAGCAAAATTGGGTGGAAAATACAAAGAGTATACCTCCTTCCCATCCTACCACACAATAGTTATTCAAAGGAAAGAATAACATTAGGCCCTCCTACTTGGTAGCACAAGCTTCTCAATGTTTTAAAATATGTTACTTTCTCCAATAAGAGTACATTTCTTTCTGAAGAGACAGAATTGATTTAAAACTGCAATCCTACCATTAACCAAGGGACTTCTTAAATTTTTTAATATATTAGTACATATTTAAACTAACAATCTCATTGATTTTATCATGGCTCTTCAACCTGAGTAAAATTAGTGAAATTAATATTTTTACTCAACAGAACAATTTTGAGGTCAAATGGTCTCAGGATTATACACACCTATCTGGAATTGGCTCTTTTATTTCTGTTTCTACTTGTATTCTAAGGTCAATCTCTCGGTTCAATGAAAAGAAAATTGAGAAGCCACTTGTTCAGTGGCTTGTTTATTTTTAATAGCATGAACATGTACTAGCTGGTGATGGTCTACTCCTTTGCCACCAGTAACAAGGGAGGAGAATGAGAGGCAGCCACAGCCCCAGCTGAATCATTGTGGCAATAAACCACTCAGTTCATCAGGCCTGGCCAACCAAGCAAAGGCTCAGTGAGAAGATGGTTTTGTAATTTTAGAAATGGTTGTTTTGATGGCACATCTTTAAAAGATAAAGTAATGAGTTAATACATCCCCAGGGAGTTACTTGGCTAAGGATTAAGGATCAACCGAACAATTATTTGAAAAGTGAAAGTCTGAGTGAATGAACCAATTGCTTTTGTGTCCACCGTACATCTTTCCTAGTTCCCTTTTTTCTCTGGCCCTCTCCCTCATCCCACCCACACCATCAGTCCTTAAGTGACCGAGAGTAACTTGATTATAGGTTCCTTCCCGCAAAGCTCTTTTGTGCTCAGTTCCAAGGCCCCAAGAAGACATCTCCACCCAATTTCCACAAGCCACCAAACCATCGCCTTTGGATCCCCCATGCCCACCTCAGCTTTGAACCAGAAACAATGACAGGATTATCTCAAAAATTAAGTAGCTGCCAGACACTGTTAAAATTTCCAGACCTTGAAAAAATGTATTTTTTCTCCAGATTGTGCCTTTGGTTAACAGAAGCCTCCATGTGACCCAGTCCATGTGCTCCATCAAGTTTTGCAACTTTTTGATGCTAACTGCCCACTTATTCATCATAAAAATAAATTTATCATGTTATAAACTGAAGGCAGAGCTCTCCTTTATGGGCAGGCCTAAGACAATTAATTAAAGGAATTAAATTTTACCTCTCCAGGTATAGGTTTGGGACTTGCTGATGTACCATGACAATCTGAATTAAAAACTGCCAGTGGACTAAAAATTGTTCTTCTCAAAGAAAAATAACTGAGATGAAATTCTGAGATGATAAATTAAGAACTAAAGGCTCTGAAACAAATTGGTAAGACCTGTACCAGTGGCTCTCTATACTGTCCTCATTTCCCTTCATGGGAAGTGATGATTGCCAAGCACAACAGTCTTTATAACCCAAGAACCTGGCTGAATATTTTTTCAACTGTTATCTGAAAAGAGTTTGGCTTTTGCACATCACTTACCATCCATGGATTTGAATTCAAGAGAGACTAAGCAGGCTACTCAAACAAATTCCTGGTTATGAAGGAATTGATTTTGCATGCTGACTTTCAGCCCATCTTCCTTCTAACAGCTGACTAGCCACAAGTATCTTTATAATGGTAAATCCCTTTCTAGAAGTTCACATTTAACTACACCAAAATTATATCAGTATACTTACTAGTGTCAATATTCCAAATACTATAAAGAAAACAAAACCTTGTAGCCCCCTCCTTTTTGTCCTGATTATAAAGTTGTGACACCCCCTGGTATTCTTAACTATTTTGGTATATGTCCTGTAATATAAACAAGGCAGTATTACTTGTTAAGTTACTATAATATGGACTCCTTGTTTAGAAATGTATTCTGAAAATTTGGAGTTAAAGGAAAGAAGTAAATGTTTACTTCTTATACTCATTTCACCTTAACTAACAAATGGAGATTGTGGAATTTAAAATCACTAATAAATTTTTAAAAATGTGATTTTTCTGCAACCTCTAATGTTTCAAGCAAGGAGCATCAGTGTATGCTGAAACAAAAAAGTGAAATTTGGGGGCTAGAATATTCACATGTATCTAAGAATCACCCTAAACGTACTTGGGGAAAGTAGAAAATGGACCTTAAAATGGAGAGATCATGATGGCCTGGCCCAAATGTTCAAACTGAGCTATACTAACAGAGGAGGAACCAAGAGTTATGTAACTCCTGATACATTGCCATATAAGGTACATAGCACTACTATGAAAATTCTTGCTAAAAAATATTTAATTTGAATCTATTCAAGCCTTTTTATACACCTAACATCTACTTTATAGGAAATGCAAGGGATAGAGAAATAAATTAAATGCTGAAACAAAAGGGAAGAATAAAATCAAACCTCAAATGTGAGGTTACCTGGATTGTTCTCTTTGAAAATAATTTTTAAAAAGTTTAAAGGACTGGTCTAGATTTTTAAAGACTAAGGAAATAATTGTTTTTCAAATTCAATGCACAAAATCTAATTGGATTCTGTTAAAAAATGTAAAAGCATAGAGTACAGTTGAGAAAATTTGAATATAAACTCACTATTGGAAGATAGTATGGAATCACTGCTTGTCCTTTTAAACATGACATTAACATTCTAGTTATGTGGGGGAACATTCTTAATTTTGGAGACACTAAAATATTCAGGAGTGATAAGGGAAAATGTCTCCAAGTAACTTTCAAATGGTTCAGTAGTAAACACTATATTTAAATCAGTTTCCCACCTCTTCAAGATTGACAATTTGAACTGACTAAATCTTTGTTCTGGGGGACTTACTTGTGTATTCTAGGATGCTTACCCATCCCTAGCCTCTCTGCCTTTTAGAAATCAGTATCACATACTGCCCTTCAGTCTCTAGTCATGACAAATATAAGGGTCTTCAGATATGAATAAATGTCCTCAGAGGTTAAAATTACCCAATTAAGAACACTTCTTTGAATAAAACAAAAATGAATATTTAAATAATTAAAATACAGTAAATGTTAAATGTTAACAGTTGATGGATCTATGTATATGGATACATGGTAATCATTAAGCTATTCTTTCAATGATGATGAGTTTATATGAAATAATTACATTATTCTTTCAACTCCTCTGTAAATTTGAAGAGTTTTCTTATAAGTAGATGTGGAGGAAAATGATGTTTTGGCTTCATCCCCAGAAATTCGTAACTGGCATTGGGTAGGGACTGGGAAACTGTATTTTTCAAAAGTCCCCTGGTGATGCTAATGGGCAGCTGGAGCTAGGACCACTGGATTCAAATAATATACCATTGGATTTTTGACATGGCTTTAGAAAATATAAAAGGAATATGGAATCCATTGTTATTTAATTCATTCCTCCTTGTATGTTAAACAAAGGAAATACCTTTTGCTGGTTTGTATTCATAGAAGAAAGTGCGATTAAGAGCAGGCAGTGATGTAACAGAGTGCTGCTCAAAGTGTGGTCCTACCTCCTAGCAGCATCAGCATCACTTGGAAGCTTGTTAGAAATGCAGAATCTCACCCCCTACCCTAGGCCTGCTGAATCAGAATCAGAATGGAACAAAATTGGGGATTGAGAACTGCCATGTAACATGCCCAAAGATAGCTGAGCTAATTGTATCTTTAAGTAGCCACATCACTGAGAGTTAAAAGTGAACCAGTTAAAAAAAGTTTTAGTCGAATATACCATGTGTGTAAAGTCTGATTTAATTTGACTGATTTTAGTGTTGTATGGAACCAGATCTCAAAGCTGGTACCCTATCTTTCTCCCTCTCTCTCTTTAATTTCATTCTTTCCTTCTTCCTTCCTTCCTTCTTTTTTTCTTTCTTCTTTCTCTAGAAGGATAACCTCTTTAGGTAACCCTTCTCTAGTGGTCAAAGGCACACATAATTACTTTCATTCTCAAAATGTCAGAAGTGCTATTCCTTTATTCTCATAAACTATCTCTGCTCAAAATCAATAATCTAACAAATTCTGCTTGTTTCTTAGAATTGGAAATACTAAAGCAGTAATCTGCTCAAGCAAACTAAGTGGCAGAAAAAGCCAAGAACACTTAATTTCCACTGCATAAGACATAGAAATGTTTTACCTCTACCATTTCACATCTCAAAACTTGATCTCTTACTATGGTGTGGCTTACAGTTTCCATGTGGGGGAAATGTCTTCTCTATTCTATCACTCTCTCTGCCCTAGTAGTTAAGGCAGAAATAAAGGCCAGGAAGATACATGATCCTCACTCTTTATCCACCACACACACACAAAAAAGCTTTAAGATGTACTTTCTATTCCTGCATCCCTTGCTCTGCTAAATGTTTCAAGAGATGAAATATTCATTTCATCCCTTTGACTACTTCAGAGCACAACAGGCTTCTCGTTAGGAAATATTTTTGGTAACTCTAACAAATTTTTTCCGTGTACAATTCCATCTAATTATCCTGTACTACAACCATTTAGAGTACCCAAGCCAGCCCTTCTTCTCTGTTGCTACACCCTCCAAATATAGCTCTTGTAGTCAGAGGCAGCTCGCACATCCTCTCTTAGTCATAGCCCAGGTGCCTAAGACGAGTAGAATGCATCTGTCAAAATGAATCAACAATAGAAATACTGAGTAGGTGAAATACTCCTCTTTTCTTTTTACCTCCTACATTTCATCTGAAAGTTGAGGGGGAGAAGAATTCTGTGTAATTTCTCAAGTAGAAAAGGAATTTACCTTTTGCATTGCTCTGCAGTGATTCAATATCTAATCTGCTTTTCCTTCTTAGGAATTTAAAGAAGTGTTTTGGTCAAAGTAGCATTATTTGGATCTAGATTTTGCTCTCTGCTTCCTGACCTTCCAAGGAACATTGTCCATGGCATATAGATTATTCCACTATTTTTATCATTCAAAATACTGGCCATCTTATTTGGCTCAACATCAATGTGAATAGGGAATTGTTTCAGTACTCATCTCTTGCAGAGCTTCACTTGGTCATTTCTATTTCCCAGTTTTGTCCATCGCTTCAAAAGGAAGCCCTCCTAGGCCTAAGGGGTTAATTTCCTTTTACAATAGAAAGAAATGCAAATGACGCAAAGAAAACAGAAGTAAACATTTAAATCTTCTGGTTGGAAAAGCTGTGTAGTTAATTAAAAAAAGAGGAAGCCACCACTGGTTTGCATGAGAATTTGTGGGAAGGCTGCCCATTGTTAAATTAGGATCATCCATTCATTGCTGAATTTGATTTCACCACACTCCTTGCTTTAGTTCTCCAGTGGGAAGTAGGCCAGTTTTGAAATTTACAGTCTTCCCCATCTGCTCATGCCAACACATGGGTCTTGGGAAGGTGTTCTATGGTGTTTAAGATGTTTTCAATAAGAAAAACCTGTCTGTGGGGTAAATTCACTTTTTGTCCCCTCCTTTTAACTTTCATTTGGCTATGAACTTGGCTTCTTTGTTCTTTCATGACTAATATTACCATCTGTGACATTACATATCAGCATAGCAATGTAACATATTAAGCACAGGAAAACTGGGAAATGCTTGACTTCATCCAAGCATTTGTTATTTAAAGTTCCAGGCTTGCTTTCTAGCCACCTGAAGCACTTCCCAAGTTCCTACCGACCTAATATATATAATTAATCAAAGCATTCTTGTCTCACTAGAAAGCAGGACCATGAAACCTTTGGCATACCAATCATTTGGTAAGCAGTCTCTAACAACAATGTTCTCACAAGCAATAATTTTTCCAGCATTGGTTTCAACAAGAAGGACCCTGTGGAGATCTCTAGACTGCCATAGGCAGCAGCTGCTGACAGAATCATCTTGATTCCTTTTCACAAATAAATCTAAAGTTCTCCATGACAATCATCAATCATGTGTCAGAATCTACTACCTAAATAGATCATGGGTCTATCCATTACAGATTCCAAAACCAGGCCTGGAGATCAGTAGGGAAAAAATGGCACAGAGAGTTAAAGGTACAGAGTTTAAGCAATTACTACAATGGATTGATCTTCAAGTATATGATCAAAATGTATAACCTACCTTTTACTTAGCTATATACCTACCTCCAAAATAATGTCATTACTTCATACTTATAGGACTTAAACCAATGAAGAAATTAGTTAAGTTTCTTTTGTAAACTGTGTATTTAACCTAAATGTAAAATGTGCCCTAAATTCTGTTCAGTTTTGAAAAGGCAGCGTCAGGTCCATGTTTTGAATTGACAGTAGGATGCAGGCACAAAACACTAAATTGTCCCTGTGTTCTTCTACTAACTAGTTCCTAAAATCATACTGGTCTGGGTTTAGGTTTACATTTTTATTTGTAAATGAGAACGTGAAAGAGTCAATTGGTTGTGCTTTTGGGAATTTCCCAGATGGAGAATCACTACAGACTTTTACTGGAAAAGCAGGTGGATTTTACACTGTTTAGTCAGCTCCGGCTGCTATAGCAAAATGCCATAGACTGGGTGGCTTAAGCAATAGGCTTTCATCTCTCACAGTTTTGAAGGCTGGAAAAATCCAAGATCAAGATGCCGAATTATTCAGTTCCTCCCTGAAGGGTCTCTTCCTGGCTTGCAGACTGCTGCCTTCTCTCTGTCTTTACATGGTGGAGAGTGGCTTCTCTTCTATTCTTAGAAGGACATTAATCTCATCATAGAAGTCCTGTCCTCATGACCTTCTCTAAACGTAATTACCTCTAGAAGGCTCTGTCTTCAAATACATTGGAGCTAAGAACAGCAACATGAACGTTTTGGGGAGACTAAAATATTCATGCCACAACACATACATACATGAGACAGAATCCTGACAATGCCACTGGCATAAATTTCTAGGACTGCAACATGCCTGAGAAAAAACAGAGACTTACCATCAGTTGGTACTATATTGGCAAACAGAGAATTGCATTACAATACAGCCAACATGCGATCATTTTCTATTAATATACTAAATATTTTCTATGTAATATATGAAATATTATTGATGTTTTCTTTTTATTGTTTCATAAGTACTTGTTTTATATGATTTACTCTATGAACTGCTTATTTATTGTTCAGATTAGTGTGGTCTATCTGAATAAATGACATTTTTTCATCTCACCAGAAAAATGTTTTCTGATATGTGTGGATTTTGAGTCATGTGTGGGTCATTAAATCAATTTAGAGAGCCTTAAACAGAATTTTATAATAGAGTAAGAAAGTTCCATGTGTATTACACACAATAAAGGTAACTGATATTTTATGCAAGTGTTATGTTTTTATCTATACACATTTATATATATATACACATACTGAGTCATGCTGAAAAGTGTATTTCTTGTGTTATTATCTTAGTTAAAAGTTCAAAAGCCACCACTCTAAATTGTCCCTCTTCATTTTTATTTGACTTAAAATGAAAAAAAATTTTTTTTTCAATGTATGCATGAATATACTTTGTAGAAAACAAACCACAACCCAAGTTAAGAAATGGATCAAAATGGGGGATCAGGGGTCTGTCATGTGGATGCCATTTAACCCATTGTAGTGTTTTCAGGTAAAACCAGTCTTAAACCTGAGTTAAAATTATTGAGCATAGGAAATAGCATGGTGGAACCATCTTTTCTTTTATTGGCCATGCAATCACTGAGCATCCACTATGTCCTTGGCAGTGAGTGTGCCTTGAGCTAAGGATACACGAGGCTAATAAACTAGCCCCACTGGCCTGTGGCTTGCACTTTCAGTACACAAATATTTCCTTGTCATGAGCAGTGCTTTAATCAGCTTTCCCTTCGCTGTAACTAAAATACCCAACAAGAACAACCTGGGAGAGAAAAGTTTATTGAGGCTCATGGTTTCAGAGGTTTTAGCTTTTAGGGCCAGCTCTGATGTGGCAGCAGCAGCAGGAAGTGTGAAGGGGCTGCTCTCACATCATGGAGACGGGAAATAGAAGGGACTCGTGAGGGCGAGGGTCATAGGTAACCCCCAAGGTCACGCCCCCAGTGATCATTTTATTCTAGTTATTATCATTGGTGTGCCAGTAAATGTTTAGCAGTCAGTGGGGAGAAAGTTGGAAGCTGGGAGTGAAGAAAGGCTCAATCAGTAACAGTTATCAAACTTCTTGGAGTAAATGCTCTCACTGTGGCTGATCTTAACCTGCCAACCCGTCCTCACTTAAGATGGTGTTAGAAAGAGATACACAGTGGCTGGTCATTAGAAAATGCACCTACCGGACAGATTAAATAATAGTAAAGTCTTATAAAATACTTGGGCAGTGATATGCTTTGAGGTTTTATTACCTTTGTCTTTAGAATAGCTTACTTAATGCTAAATTTACATAATTCAATTTTTAATAACAGCTGGGTTGAACAACTGACTTGCAAAACTCCTTCACATTCAATGGCTCAGACCCTGATCCATTGACTCTCCCCCACTGAAATAGAAGTCTCATCAAAGGAAGTCATTTAGAACATTTAGTCATAAGTCTTTTATAATTTATTTTTACATAAATTCACAAGTCTGATGAACTTTATATCCTCCAGGGGATGAGGAGAGTCTAGCTTTCTCCATAGAGCAAAATTGGCCTGATTTCTGTTCTCTCTTCTTCTCCCATCCCGCAATTCCAAACACAGCCTTAAAAACCAACCAAACAAATAAACAAAAAGGTGTTTATTTAAATGATAATAGAGAAACATTTTAATATTAAAAAAGTTATTTTTAGAGCCGGGCGTGGTGGCGCGCGCACGCACGCTTGTAATACCAGCATTCGGGAGGCTGAGACCGGAGGATCCAGGTTCGCTGCCAGCCTCAGCTACCTAGTGAGGCACTCTGCAACTTAGTGAGACTCAGTTTCAAAATAAAGAATAAAAAAAAAAATAGGGCTGGGGGTATAGCTCAGAGGTAGAATGCCCCTGAGTTCAATCCCCAGTACCGCAAAAAAAAAAAAAAAAAGTTATTTTTAAAAGTAGGGAATATTTATGAAAATAGTTACAAACCAAGTAAAGTTGAATATTTAAAAGTAAATATGCATATCAGTCTTTTATTTCTCTTTTCCTACCGAAAAAAGGTATTTCAAGTCCTTTTCTAATGCACTATGAAAGTTTAAAGGCACTTATAGTTCCCTAGAATGGTATTTATCAGCAACTGCCATGAAAAGATAGAAAAAAATTAATAAAAAGTGCTATGCATACTCTAAGTTTGAGGTGTTAAGATTAATGAATGAACAGGACAATTGTTGCCTCTACCAGAGATAAACATGTCAGTGTTTGCATGTTCGAGGGACCTATGCAAGTTATAATCAGAGATTCTCAAAATCCTTCCAGCACCTTGGAGCTGTTACTGCTGTTCTCTGGACACTTAGACCTGTATACAACAGCATGGAGCCCCAGAGAAAGTGTCTTTCCAGAAACTGTTTGTCATTGGTGAATAAGCAATCACCAAGAGTGACACAAACTGGAAAAGTAAAAAAAAAATAAATGTTGATGAGGATGTGGGGAAATTGCAACTCTTCTACACTGTTGGGATTACAAATTAGTTCAGCCACTATGGAGATCAGTGTGGAGATTCCTCAGAAAAGTGTGAATGGATCCACTATATGATCCAGCTATACCACTCTTGGGTATCATTCCAAAGGGGTCAAAATCAGAGTACTAGAGTAATATATGCATACTCATGTTCATAGCAGTACAGTTCACAATAGCCAAATTATGGAACCAACCTAGGTGTCCATCAACAGATGAATGGATTACAAAATCATGGGATATATACACAATGGAAATCTACTCAGCAATAAAAAGAACAACATTATGTCATTTGCAAGAAAATGGAAGGACCTGGAGAACATTATGTTAAGTAAGATTAGCCAGTCACAGAAAGGGAAGGGTCATATGTTTTCTCTAATATGTGCAAGCAAGGGATTAATTGGGATAGCAGAGGGACTCTAGACAATGGAGGAGAAACTTCACTGGAGCCAGGAAGGTGGTCTAAGGGAAAGGGAGGGGGAAGAGTGAGGTTCATTAATAGAATTACTACCATCAACTATGTGTACATATATGAAATTACCATTGTCAATCTCAGAACCCTCTATTGGGAAGGGAGGAGATAGGAGGCGGGGGGGGGAGGGCACAAAGTGCTGTGTTCATGTATGTCATTGCCAATATGATTTACATTATGATGTGAGACTAAAATGCAACAATAAAAGCATATTTTTAAAAATTTAAAAAAGAGTAACTCCAACTAAAATAATAATGCTATACTCTATTCTAAAAGTTTTTTTTTATAAACAAGTCCCGAAGCTTGGTGCAATTCTACTAATGCTTATTGTAATCAAATACAGAATAAATGCTAAAAGGACAGAGAGGAGGCCTCTCTCCATCCCTTTCTGACATAATATCTTTCTAGTCTTGGCAGAAAAGGGATGCATGCCTGAAGAAAAGAATTTGTCCTTTTGGATATTTATACAAAATATTTCACTTACCCCTGCATTTCCTAAATTCTCCTAAAACAGGGGTTCTCTACCATGACCCTGTTGACTTTTGAGGTCAGATGCTTCCTTGATGTGGGGGACCTTTCCTGTACACACAGGATGTCTGGCAGCACCTGGACATCTATCCACCTGACAGAGTAGTGCCTCCCCCTCCAGCTGTGACAACCAATTCCGCGTCCATTCTACCTGCTCCCCTCTGCCTCCCTCTGGTTGGACAGCACTGTCCTGAGGGCTCTGAGGGCTTGGACTTTGAGGACACCAAAGCTTGAGAGAATTCATTTCATCACATCCATCCTCTGAGGGAATGAGCATAAGACCAACCACCTACAGCATATACTAGAAATTTAAGAAACTGTAGAAATAAAAGATAATTGCAAATTAATAATACCAATTTTGTTGTGCCATTCATTTCATAATTCTACTTAGGCCAAATCATATAAAATTGCTAACGTTTTGACTCACAAAAATTCCAGTATCATGTGATTCAAACACATAAGAGCACACAATTGTAAGAGCATACAATCATACACAGGGTTTACTCTGCTTTGTTCACAGTGTCATTCAGCTTTTCATCACTGTTACCAAAATACCTGACAAGAAAAAACTGAGAGGAAGAAAGATTCATTTTGGCTCATGCTTTTAGTCCATGGTCAACGGGCTCCATTGTCTGGGCCTGAATGAGGCAGAACATCATGGCAGAAGGATATGACAGAGGAAAGCTGCTCAGCTCATGGCACCTGGGAAACAGAGAGGAGAGAGATAGAGATAGAGATAGAGACAAAGATAGAGATAGAGATAGAGATAACCAAGGACAGATACAGTCTCCAAGGGCCCAGCCGTGACCCCATCAGCCTGTAGTTACCACCCAGTAGTTCATTCAAATTACTAATCCATCAAACAGATTAACCTAATGATGAAAATTAGTGCTTATGATCCAGTCATTTCCTAAGAGCCCCACCTCTGGGCTTTGCTGCATTGCCTGACATGTGAGCTTCTGAGGCACATACCAGGTCCAAGTCATAATACTACCCCCACATGCTGAATAAAAGGGGGAGTGTCATGGAAGAGATCATAATGCAAAGAGGAGCCCTCAGCAGTGATAAGTAATAAAAATGCAACATCATTGAAATTCAACTAAATTCACATTGACCACCAACTAAATTGTGTACTTGGAAAAAATCAATGTACTTTTCCCCCTTTTTTAAAGTTAGGCCCTGTGAGGGGAGCAGGCACATTGGAAGACAGAAGGTAGGTGCTCTATGGACACAGCTTGGAGTACGTGGATGGGAAGACTGCAGAGATGACTTCTTTATTGAGCTGGTGCTTGCTGGACTCAGGCTCTGAACTGTAGAAAGTGAAAACATGGTGATAGCTGTGACTCAGTCCATGTCCCCTGCTTCAGCCCAGTGCCTGCAGTAAGCTACCCAGTTCTTGTTCTTCGGCCTCTTCCCACAGACTTTGCTAGGGAAGCCAAGTCATCACAGCCCTTTCCCAAGGACCCTAGACCTTTAAGCAGTCTTGCCATCCACAGACCCCAGGGATGGGTGCAGGAAGCAAGGTGGGGTGGGGTGTGCTGGCCCCATTTAGTGCCTGCTGTGTACCCCACAGCTTTCAGAGTCAGAGGTCAGTGAGGACTAAAGTGAGGACCTACTTGCCATGCTGTGATCCGGGACTCAAGCTGTCAGTGGCAGGAAGTGATGCCTGAAAAGGTCAGCCATCTTTCCAGAAGGAGCAGCTTTGTTCAATTTGCACAAAGTCCTAGGGTGCCCCTCCTGCACCTACTCAATGTCTCCAAAGGCCCTGGAAGATCATCACAGACCCAGAAAAAAAGGGGGAGGAAACCACCAGCACACTGGACTTACAAAACAGAAACTGACTTGACTCATCGCAGAATAAAGATACAGTACTTAAATTTATGGTTTTCCAACCTAAGTTTTCTGTTGACAACAAGCACTAGAGTCCAAAGGGAATTTTAAGTGACTCTAGTCACTGTGTTTTACACGTAAGGAAACTGGAAATCCAGAGGCAAAAATTAACTTCCCCAAGATAGCAACAGGGCTGAGGATACTGACTCAGGCCAAGGGCTTTTCTTCTGACCCAGTCTTGTTAACATCTAGATTTCAAACTCTAGCATATGACTATGCTCTCCTAATTCTGAACCCATTTTAGGGTCTAATACCATGATCACAATGAAAACATCCCAGAAAGAAGTTAGGTAAACAGGCAGTGTCACAGAACCCTTTAACTGAGTTCAAAGAACATATAGCCAGGGCTCCATGGAGAGGTGATGAAGGTGGTGTTTGGAGAAGGAGCTAGTGGCAGGAGGAAAAAAAAAATGTCACTGGACAGGGATCCAAGAAGGTCCCTCCACGGGGGCAAAGGGACCTCACCTCAGCCCAAGGAGGCTCTTGACTTACCACACTGAAAAGAATTCCAGAAAGAATCAAAACTAAGGCACAAGCAAAGATTTATTAAACAACAGCAAAGGTGTACACACCCATAGGCAGGGTGCAGGTGCCCTCACCACTCAAAGAACACAGAATAGGTGAGGCACCCAGGCTTGAGCTCTCTGATCATACATGTGATGTTCCCGGGAAGAAACGTGCAAGTTCCCAGGGATGCTTCTTCGAAAATAAAATTCCACGAAAATCATTTGATATTTAGGGTTCAGAATGAATCCTAGTCAAGCAATCAAGCCATCAATGTGGGCACACTGTGTAGGTCAGTCTTTGAAAGGCGAGATTTAAATTGATTATGTTTTTCTTTTAGTTGATCAGGTACCAGCATTTGCTGGGGGCTTTGCTCATCTAACTAAAGAGACAAGCATGACTAGTCATACTCGGAGATCTGGACCTGTATTTACAAATGGTCTCTCTCTCTCTCTCTCTCCCTCCCTCCCTCCCTCCCTGTCTGTCTCTCTCTCTCTCTCTCTCTCTCTCTCTCTCTCTCTCTCTCTCTCTCTCTCTCTCTCTCTCTCTCTCCCCCCTTCCTCCCTCTGTCCCTCCCTCCCTCCTCCCTCCCCATTCCAAAAAGAGGCTCCTGCTGAGAAAGACAGAACCCGAGAGCACTGGTGATGACTTGTTCTCTCCATAGGAGCAGCAAACCCTCAGCCTCTCCAGCAATGGACCACGCTGCCTGGTTGACCACAGCATCCTCAGGACCTAGGAGCAGCCTAAGCAAGATAAGCAGACACTGTCCTGGCAAGATATGAACAAAAGGATCACAGGTTCAAAGCTAGCCTCAGCAGGTTAGTGAGTTCCTCAGAAACGTAAGGAGACCCTGTTTCAAAATCAAAAATAACAAGGGCTGGGGGTATAGCTCAGAGATAGAATGCCCCTCAGTTCACTCTTTGGTACCACAAAAATGAAGGAATAATGTAATTGTTCTTGTTCTAAAAGCTACGAAATATAGGAATAAAATTAAAGTACTGCTTATTGGCATGGAAACTGAAAAAACATTTGAGAAAAAAATCACTAGCCCCAAGCAGGCTGTATCAATACAAAAACATATTTATACACATATGTATGTACATATTGTAAAAAGCTCTTTTAAACAAATTTGCACAATCCAACATTTTTCATTCTCTTTATAAAGCAAAATTACCAATGCCCAGAACACTTAGGGATTAAAATAAATAAATGTGTGTGCGCGTGTGCATGTGTGGGTGTGTGGGGGTCTGCGTGTGTGTGTATGTGTGTGCAAAGAGGTTTAATTTTGGCTCATAGTTCTGGCCCAAGGTTGAGGGACCATTTTTGGTGATGGCCTTTTAGCTAGCAGAGTCCAGAGACAGTGTAGGTCACCATGTGGGGATCTTTCAGAGAAGTAGCCAAACTAGCTTAAATAGTGGACCCACTCTTGATATTACCCATTAATCCATTAATCTATTAATCATGTGAATAGATTAGTCCATTCGTGAGGGCAGAATCTACAGAGTCATGTGTTTCCCAAGTCAGTAATATCTCTCTTCAATCCTTAATGCAGTTAATTTTTGTATTACGATTATTCTATTTCATTATGGTGTGTTTGGGGGAGTTTTTGATGTGCTGAAAATTATGTTGAATGCTTTAGGAAGTCGAGGCAAAACCAAACCACTAAAAATAAAGTTCATAAAATATACAAGCATTCTGATTTTGGTTTGTGTTTATGAGTTCTTACTCCACTTCAAAGTAAGTAAATTCAGGAAATAAAAATGATGCACTGTGGGTGTAGAAAGAGGAATGAGAATTCCAATCGATAATGTATATTCAAAAGAGCCTTGGCAGCGCATTAAAAGTTTGACAAATTCATGCAGTAAAATATTCAAGGTGGCTAAGAACAACTTTTTATCATACTTTGCTCAACTTTCTTGATTTACCAATTGATGAGTAATATGAATATATTTAGATAAAAGAGTTTTTTCCAAGCATGCATGCATTTTTAATAATAGAATAAAATAAAAATAAAAACAAATTATTCATTATATTATTGCAGAAAATACAGCTATTTTGATAAAAATCAAGTAAAATCTTAATTCAGACTCTGTGCTAAACTCAAGTCCCAATCAAAAATGTAAAATTTATATTATAAAAATAAAACTTGTACTTAGATGGTAAAGGAGCATTAAATGGGCAAAATTATTCATTATATAAAAGCACAAACTCAATGTTGCTCTTTTTTATGAAGAGGCTGGGAGGAGAGCCAACCACAGGTCCCTCACACTTTCTGCAGATGAGTAAGCCCCTCTCATCTACCATCTGGAGTATACTCCTGGTTAGTGATGCAGGGTGCAGAAGCCTACCCTTTGGGCCACATAAAGAAAGTTTTAAAATTAAAACAATGCAAGTCAGATACAGGGGTGTATGTTTGTAACCCAAATACTTGGGAGTCTGAGATAAGATCACAGGTTTAAGGCCAGCCTTAGCAACTTAGGGAAACCCTCAGCAACTTAGTAAGATGCTGTTCCAAAATAAAAGTCCTGGGCAGAGGGGGGTTGTAGCTTAGAGGTAGACTGTCCCTGAGTTCAAATCCCCAGTGCCAATAAATTAATTAATCAATTAATTAAATAACTAAAAGTTAAAACAGTACAAAGTGCTATTAGAGTTTTCTCTGTCCTGGTGCTGAGTTGTCTTTCTTGATGGACCTTTGAGTCTAGGAGGAAGTTCTACCCTTACATTGTGGATTTCCTTCCTCACGCTCAAGTCTGTCTTCCCAATAGCTGCTTCTGCCCTGTCCACGTGTCTCCCTAATCCACCTCAAGGTTAAGTTTGAAAATACAGTGTAGTTTCAAATCATGAATCTCTGATAAGAAAAACAAGTCAAACTCAATGTTACTCTCAACATTTTCTCATTATGTATATGGATATAGAGGGGGTAAAGTAGGTGGTAAAGGAAGGATTTATTCTGATGTGTTTTATAATTACCTGAGGATTAAATAATACTGGGGATACATTTTCTCCTTGGTTAAAATTCAAATATTTCGACTGATCACAGTGTTTCCTACATTGACATTTCCCTGAAGTGCTTCTGGTTTGGGATAACAGCATATATTAAGTTCCTGTTGCCACAAGATGAATAGGTTCATGGGCCTAGTGGTCTGGCCCTGTAATAAATCTATTTGAAAGCATAGGGGGGTCATAACCCTCCCTTTGGGGTATAAAATGTAGCATTAATGTGGTTTGAGAGCTGTTAGCAGAAATATTGTGAAGAAGCCATAAAAAGTGATTTATATCTTATTACCAAGCATCTAATAATTATAGGGTTGAGGGGAAAACAGAGAGACGGTGGTAAGGGCAGAGTGAAAATAAGATAAATGGGAGGCACAACATATATATTCATAAAATAGAGGGAATGTCGAATGCTGAACCTGACAATGGGCATCCGTTCATAGAGGAAGTAATTGGTGATGATAGTTGTGGGCAATCAGAATTTCCTAAAAGCACACTGACTTAAGGGAGAGGATCAAGGAGGCATTCAAAAAGTCTTAAGGAGTACAGCACACACACACACACACACACACACACACACACATTTTTCTTCTTGTTCTTCTCTCATTTGTTTTAAACAATTTCCTTCTCATTTCCCCTTCACATCACCTCCACGGGTAGAGATTAGATGTCAAATATGGAAGATTCCTTATTGGAAAATTGTAATTCAATATATTAGATTCATAGCCTCAATATTGAGTCTGGGAATCCTCGAGGTCACAATTTTCAAAATAACAATGAATTGTTCTTTCCAGAATACGCAATAAGCACCTTAGCATGAATTAAGAAAGTTATACCAGGCTGTGCCAGCATCATTCTGCTCTTCACCACACACAAGACAAAAAATACCAATTTAAAACATACTGAATGAAGCAATAAAAATTATTAATTTTATTCCACCTTAAGACTTGAATGCATTTTTATCCTAAGACATAATAAAAAGTAGGGATAAATAAAGCTCTTTGCTGAATACTAAAGTATGATAGTTATCTCGAGAAAAGAAGTTGTACGATTGGGTAACTAACTGAATTCACTCCTTTTTTTCATGGGATATCATTTTTTATTTGAAAAAACACCTGAAAAAAAAGTGGTTATTCAGTCTTGGATTTATGGCAGACATGTTCTTAAAAATGAACTAGCTGTTTCAAGGAAAATAATTGACTTCATTTGTTAATGATAAAAACTTGATATTTAAAACAAAGAATAGAGTTTTGGAAAAACATGAATCTGTCACAATGAGCTAGACAGATTCCTGATACTTAAAGGGCTCTCAGATGAGATTTGGTGGTGATATTAACAAACACGACTTTTATATTGTTTAATGAAGTGTATCAACGTGAACTCAGAGAACTAATATTTTCCCAGTGACAAATACATGGTGTTACAAAAATCCCAAAGGGATAACAATCCATTTGAAGTATCAACTAAATCACAGATTTTAATCGAAGAGGGAAAAATGTTAATATAATTTTATATGCCGCATCAGTTGCAGGTTCTGCAACTGACCTTTAAAAAATTACCACTTCAAGTTTTGGCATAACATCACAGAAGAACATCCACAATTATCTGAAAAGTCTATTTAAAAACTTCTCTCTTTCCAATTACGCAGCTGTGTAAGGACAGATTTCCTTTACATACTTCAACCAAAACAATGTATTGCAAGATTAAATGCCAAAGCAGATATGAGATTACAGTTGTTTTCTGTGAAGAAATTTGCAAATACATAAAACATAAAATGCCACTCTCTTCACTATATCTTTTGTTTCATAAAATACAGATAAATGTTACTGTGTTATTGTATGTTAAATTACGTTGTTTTTGTTAATGTATAATGGAATTTTCATTGTTATAGTAGCTGCCCTATTAAATTTTTTTTTTCTTTTTTTTTTTTTTGCGGTACTGAGGATGGAACCCAGGGACATTCTACCTTTGGGCTACATCCCCAGTTCTATTTTTTATTCTTTATTTTGAAACAGGATCTCACTAAGTTGTGGAGTGCCTCACTAAGTAGCTGAGGCTGGCTGAGAACCCAGATCCTCTGGTCTCAGCCTCCCAAATGCTGGGATTACAAGCATGTGCCACCACGCCTGGCCTAAGTAACTATTTTAAATGTATCAATTTTAATTTCTGATTTGGTACATTTGATAAATAGCTCCCATATAAATGAAAATTCTTTGGAGTCCTCAATAATTTTTAAAACTATAAAGG
>PVLC010003057.1:24303-103310 GCA_004027655.1 Graphiurus murinus
AAACTATGGAAGCAGCCAAGATGTCCATCCACAGATGAATGGATTACAAAACTATGGGATATGTACACAATGGAATTTTACTCAGCCATAAAGAAGAACAAAATCATGTTCTTTGCAGGGAAATGGATGCAACTGGAAAACATTATGTTAAGTGAGATTAGTCAGTCACAAAGAGTAAAGAAGCATATGTTCTCCCTAACATACGGATGCTAGGGATAAGATGGGGCATAGGAGGGTCTCCAGATGGAAAAGGAGAGATCCTCGATAAGCAAAGAAGTTGATATAATTGTAGTGGATGCACGGGGCAGAGGGACACCCTAAGGCACATGATGTACTTACACAAATCATATCAAGGTCACTCACTGAAGTGAACCTGAGGGGGAGGGTGGGGGAGGGAACGGGGTGGGAATTGGGGAAGGGGTCAAATGAGAATTGTGTGCAAATATGTTGTTAACAACTTGTACTTAACAAAGATGTATGCTATATAGCACGAATTACTACAATAAAAAATAAATTTAAAAAAAACTATAAAGGGTTCCTATGAACAAAATTTTGAGAACAGTTGGATTTGATGAAAACTAAATCATGATTTATTTGCTATTATTTTTACTTCAGCCTTACCTCATTAAAATAATTGAACCAAAAATTCAATTCTAAATATCTTAATAAATGATAAATAAAAACAATAAGCATTAATTGTGGACTCATTTTGTCAGCTCTTAGTTAAGAACTCTGTTTACATCAGTGGTTGTGATCCTCATGACCGAGCTGAGAAATTGTTATTCTCTGTCCATTCTACAGAGAAGAGACCTGTGGCTTAAGGAGTACAAATAACTGAGTCAGCTCACAGCTGGCCATGGCACAGCCAGTTTTGAAAGCAGCAATCCTGGCTGACAATGAGGCAGCCAGTAAGTCACATGTCCATTTGTTCTAAGCCAGTAAGTCACATGGACAGCTTTCCAAAGGTTGGTACCTTGTTCCAGCACTTTGTTCAAAGTTTGCTATAGTTTATCTTAATATTAACTTAAACTTTTTAGAGAATGAAGCAGTTATTTTACATCCCCTTTTACATTTCAGGAAATTAAAGCTGTGAGAAGTGAGTTGGTCATGAAAACCACAGTGATAAATGGTGGAGCATGGATTTGAATGTCTTGGTTTTTTTGTCACTCTACAAAGAGATCTGAGTTACCTTACTCTTCGGGTTGTGGCACACTCAGTATCAGCTTAGCAAGATCTTTTTGTGCTTTACTTCATTTTTCTCTATCTACACTGCCAGACTCTCCCCCTAATAGTGGCCCCATTAAGGCCACTATTCCAATGTCTTTCATACAACTGACTAGATATGCTTCCTTGAAAAATAGCACTGAAGTACATGTTTTCCATTTGCCTGTTATTATTTTGTAGATATAATCTATTTTGTAACCACACACTGTTTTCATAATCTATGAGGCTATAAATAGCTTAGTGCTTCTGACTGCCTTCATAGTATTCCATCATGTGTGTCCACAACTCTTTATTAGATAGTTCTAGATTTTACCAAAACACTGCTATAACCAGGAAGCAATAAACCACCCCAAACATCACCTTTTATGGGCAAAACATTTCTAAAGGCCTATTCTCAGGAAGTGACCTCTGAATCATAAGATACGACATTATCAATTTTATAAGTGCTGCTAGGGAATTTTCCCGAATGCATACAGAATGGACTCTCCCCAGTTGAGCACAAATATTAACATTTTCCTCATTTCTAATGACACTTGGTATTGTAAAACTTTCTCATTTTTGCCCTTGAAATGGATGTAAGCTTGTATCTAATTACTGTTTTAATTTGCATTTGCTAATTATTACAGAAATTGAGCATATCTTCATCCACATGCTAGCCATTTGGATTTCTCCTTTGCACTGCCAATGTTTAAATTGTATCCATTTTTCTATCCTGTTTTCTGTCTTTCTCTTGTTTATTTTTACTTTTATATCACAATATTAATCATTTATTGTATCAAACATTTCCTAATCTGCTATCCATTGGTTACCTGAATCTAATTTTTCTTTTCTTTAAAGAATAATCTTAATTTTAAATGTAGAGAAATTTATCATTTTTTCCCTTCCGTGGTTCATGATTTTTGGATCTGGGTTAAAAATTTTCATCCAAAAGTCATGAAGATATTTTTCTGTTTTTTTTTTTTTCTACTAAATTTGGTATTTTGTCTTTCACATTTAGGTTTTAATTTATCTGGATCTCACTTTTATGCAAGATGAACTTTACAAGTTTTATTTTTCTCTACTTAGAGAGCCAGTTTTCTTAAGAGTTTCTAATAAGCAATCCACTTTTTATTCACTATTTGTGGTGTTGCTTTTACACCAGTCCTTTTATATACCAGGCTTTCCTTCCTGTTGCATGGGTTTTGTTTACTCTTTTGACAATAGCAGATAACCTTTTAATAATTTCAACTTTGCAGTATTTCTAAAGAACTTATAGACCATATATGCTGCCACTACACTTCCAAATCTTGGGGCCATTTTGTTCTTTTTCAACTTTGGGTAAATAAGTGGTATATTTATCTTTCTATGTCCACTTTATTTTTCCATAATCACTTTTCCAAGTTTCTAAAAACAATTCTCCTTGGAGTTTGCCTAAAATTGCATTGAATGTATAGATTAATTTGGGAAGAAATGATGTAAGCATAATGTTACTTTGTCTCTTCAATGGACATGGTGTATATTCTTATTCAGATCTTATTTGGGGTCTTTTAATGGTGCCTTACACTTTTCTCCATTTTAAAAATGCTCTTTGCTTCTTGAGTAAGTTACTCTCTAGGTGTATAATAGTTGCTGCTGTCTTTGAGAAGAAAGTCTTATTTTCCTCTAAATTTTCTACTCAACTGATTTTTACAATTTGACCTTGCTTAGCAACCTGATTTACCTTATTATACTAGGCAATAAATGTGTTAATTCTGTTATATGATTATGTTATCTGCAAACAAAATACTTTTCTTTCTTCTCAATTCTTAAGCTCCTTACTTCCTTCTCATGTCTTATTGTTTTAGCCAAGATCTTCAGGGTCCCTGGCAAGAATGGGAATGAGAGCAGCCATCCTCACCTTGCCCCCTACATAAATGTATACACACAAACAGGCATGTGTGTATAAAATATGCATTAATTAAAATCACTGTTTGTTATAGCTTCTTTAAATAAATGGTTTGAATGAAGTTAGGAAAATACTCTGCTAGTCCTTTTAGAATTTTATCATAAAGAGGCACTGAAGTTGGCCATGGTGGCGTATGCCTGTAATCCCAGTGCTCTGGAGCTGAGACAGGAGGAGTGAGGTTTGAGATCAGCCTTGGCAACTTAGCGATAGGTTCAGCAACCTAGCAAGACCTGTCTCAAAACAAAAAATAAAGATCTGAGTCGGGCGTGGTGGTGCATGCTTGTAATCCCAGTACTTGGAAGGCTGAGACTGGAGGATCTGGGTTCTCAGCCAGCCTCAGCTACTTAGTTAGGCCCTCCGCAACTTAGTGAAACCCTGTTTCAAAATAAAGAATAAAAAATGAGACTGGGGGTATAGTCCTGAGGTAGAATGCCCCTGGGTTCAATCCCCAGTCCTGCAAAAACAAAACAAAACAAAAAAAGGTCTGGTGATATAGAATTCTTGAGAATGTTGTTAAGAATTGTTAAGAATGTTTTTTCTCATAATTAGTGATATAGTAATGTGACTCTTCTATACTGACCCATTTTCCCAATTGGAGGTGGATTAAATTGATGGATTTTATGGTATATGGTAGATTTTATGATATTAAATTATATCCAAGTGATTGTAATAAACTCTTCTTTTTTCAGAATTAATAAGTTTTTATTTTAGAGAAGTTTTTATATTCACAGCAGAATTAAGTAGGAAGTATAGAGCCTTCCCATATATTCTCTGTCCCCACACATAAACAAACTCACCCTATCAACTTTTGGACACAATGGCTCAGTGCATGCGATCAATGAACCTACATTGGCACACCATTATGATTTACAGTCTATACCTTCCATTGGGTTTACTCTTGATGATACACATTCTATTTATTTGGGCAAATATATCCACCATCATAATGTCATACTGAAAGCTTCACTGTGGGGGCATTTCTAATGGGAAACCTATAAAGTTGCAACCTGGGCCCTCCCTCACCCAACTTCCCTTATCATCAAGGATGCTCTCATTACATTTACCTCAAACACCCCACCTCACACTTCTCTGTTATAAGAACTTCGTACTCTAAGTGGAAGGAAGGTAAGACCAATCTCACTGTTCTCGGCTCCCCTCAGAGTCAGACCACTCAGGAGTAGAATTCCCACTAATTTTCTCTTCTCATGAACTTCTGATCCTGACTGCTATCCAACCCCCTTCCATAGGAAATTATGAGGGGTACAATTCTACTAAGTTGTACTCTACTGAAATTATGAATTTTTCACAATGTTTAAGGTCTTAGCACAATCAACTCCTAGCTTGTTCCCGTTTCATTCCCAGAGTTGATTTTGGCATCAGGAGCTAGCATTTTATATTAGTTCTCTTTTTGTCAGCCAGGGTAGAGATTTAAACTTTCGTTTGTTTGGCCCCAAAACCCATGCTCTATGACGTAATAAAGAGAGAGTGGACTCTGCAGGAGCACAACTAGAATTCCAGATGCTACCTTAAAATAAGAAGCAAGTAAGAAAATGACTTTTCTTGAGAAACTCACGGACACATTTTTTTCTCTGACCCACATATAATAAAACTTCATTTCAGAAAATTCTGAAAACAAGTTATAAATAAACTATTGATAACTACTTTTCAAATTATGATAGATTGCTTTCCAGTTTACTGTATACGTTTTTGCATACATTTTTGTGTTATATAAATTTTTCATGCATAAGGAAAAGCAATTTACATTTTTTCCTCTTATAAAGCAACAGCATAAAGAAAAAAGAAAAATCCTAAGATAGTTCAAAGGGAATTTGACTTCAACTTCAAATACAGAACCATATCCCACTGAGATCTTGGCAAGAGTAATATCCACCTCCTCAGAAACGTCCTATCTTACGCCAGTATTTGAAAAACGCATTCAAGATCCATGTCCCATGCCAGTTAAAAATACATCTGAGAGAACCCAAAAAGTTTAGTTACTATTAGAGGTACTTTCTGGTTTGTAGCAGAGTTCTTCTGTGTTACATTTTGAAGGTGATATCCACCATTGGCAGGGAGATGCTTAGTGGAACTGTACCTTCTGCAATCACAGTTGGCTGTTTGATGGATAAATAATCCTTAAAACACTAAATAGAGGCCTCAGAATCTTTTTCTCAATTTTTGAAGGAATCTGATTTCACACTTCATTAAAATATAGAAGCATCCACTAAGATTTGCTAACCATGATCAACTTAGTAGTCACTATCTTAACAAAAACTCAAAGGAAAGCCCTAGCCTTTATTGTATGCTAGAAGGTTCACCGAAAACCTAGGGCTTAGGAACATCTCCTGAAATTTTGATGGCTATATTGCACATTTCACATACTTTTTTACACTTCAAAGTTATATAACCCCAGCCAGACACAATGGTGCATGCCTCAATTCCAGTACTTGGGAGGCTGAGACAGGAGGATTGTAGGTTTGAAGCCAGCCTCAGCAACTTAGCAAGGCTCTTAGCAACTTAGCAAGATCCTGTTTAAAAATAAAAGTGTTGGGGTATAGCTCAATGGTACAGCATTTGCCTAACTTATGTGAGCCCCTGAGTTCAATCCTTAGTACTGGGAGAAAATAAAAAGTTATATAACCCCAGTGGTTATGATACAGCATACTATGAAGAAAATGACAGAGAAGCATGTAAAAAATAAGGCCCACGGATTAATGATTTTATATTAAGCTGATGTGTGTTTTTTGGCAGCTAAAATGACATCTAATAAAGTGACTTGACTGACATAATGTTCGATGAGCTTTATTCTCATTTTTCCACAGGAAAATGAGTTTCCAGGGAGCCCGAGGTAGAGAAACCAACCCCCACTCTTTTTTCCACAGGCCTCAACTAATGGATTCATGTTTGATTAATGAATTCTCCCAAAGTGGTTCCCTTATTTTTTCTTATTTTAATATAACAGTTTTATTGAAATATAATTCACATCCCTTACAAATCATTCATTCAAAGTGTACAATTCAATGGTTTTCGGTTTATTCACAGCTGTACAAACCGTCCCCACAGTCAATTCTAGAATATTTTCATCACTCCAAAAGAAACTCTGTCCTCATTAGCAGTTACTCCTCATTTCCCCCAATTGCATGCCCAAGCCATCACTGATTTACTTTCTTTCCTTATATATGTGCTTATTCTAGAACACTAAACATAAAAGCAATTATATAGTCTGTGGCCTTTTGTGCTTGGCCTTTTTCACTTAGCATCTGAAGTTGAATCCATGTTGTAGCATGTACGGAGGCTTCATTACTTACTCTCCTCAGATAATATTCTGTTTTACAAAAACACAGTATTTTATTTGGCTATTAATCAGTCATTTCCACTTCAAGACTGTTGTGAACAATGCTACTAGGAACATGCAGATACAAGATGTGGTGTAGCTGTGTTTTCATTTCTCTTAGCTATGTAGGTAGGAGTAGAATTTCTAGGTCATATGATAATTTCATGTTTCAACTTTTAAGGAAAGTCCAGAAAGCCCATTTATTGTTATGCCTGCTTATTCATCCTTGAAAATACATTTACTCAAAGAAGATATTCCTGTTCCCCTTTTACTTTGGTCCCCCTGTTATGCCCTCTTGTAGCACTAGTACTTCCTTACTTGTAGGTGAGCACCAAGGAGAGGAACACTACCTGTTTAGTTCACCACTGGCTATCCGGCCCATAGCGCCCTGTCTGTTCCCAAAAGGCACTCAATAAATCTGAATGTGTAAAATTTTACATCTTTTAAATTAAAAAAAAAGATCCCATGATATTTTACTAAGAAAACTTCACCCACAACATTCTTTTATTAACATAACTTTTAGGAATTGCATGGTTTCATTAGTAAAAGAAATCATGTGAAAAATAAGCATGCATTTTAAATTATAATTTCATGTTGCTATGTGGACAGAGTGTTTGGTTCTTAAAGCATTTCTCTGTCCTGATCATATCAGCGAGTTTTTGGAAACTTTTGAAGATACTACTCTGGCTGCTTAAAAAATTCATCTGATTCATTCATTCTGGTGTTTCGTTTCCTGAAAAAAAAAAAGTATTGCTTTTGAATATTGTAATATAAAGTAAGCCAGGCATGGTGGCACACACTTATAATCCCAGACTGAGGAGGCTAAGACAGGAGGATCACAGGTTCACAGCCAGCCTCAGCAACTTAGTGAGGCCTTCCACAACTTAGTGAGACCCTGTTTCAAAATAAAAGGATAAAACAGGGCTAGGGATGTAGCTCCATCCCCAGTACCACCAAAAAAGAAAAAAAAAAAAAAAAGAAAGAGTATTAAAATAAATATTATTGTTGGGAATGGAATAAGGATTGGTATACTTTGATTTTTTTTTTTAAGTCTCTGCATCTTGAAGAGAACAAATTTAAATATCTCATTAAGTATTTAGCTGAGATTTTTCTGGCTGGATCAATAACTATGAGTTATGATAGTAGAAAAGGAATCAAAGATTTTATTGTGACTGCAATTAACCTCACAACCTCAACTTTGCCCTTAAGAATGGTGTGAAGTTCAAGGATGTGATTTAATGTTGCTTACAAGAGATTTATGGAATTCTCTCACTCTCCACGTTTTGGACCCATAGTCAGTTTGTAAGAAGCAGAGGGAATGTGTGCCATCAAATCCTTAATCTTAAAAGTAGAAAACTGGTTGAAAATGAGGCAATGTGTCTTAAGATTGTTTACATAAGTAGAAAAAACTAGGCTATTAGCACCATTAGGACCAGCAGGCGCTCTCTGATACACCTGGAATCAGTGGATGCAATTTGAATGCCTCTGAAGTAGATTTGGTTGGAAAATGGAAACTTGCTCTTTGACAATAGCAAATGGCATTTGGGAACTCACTGATTTGAGATTAAGTTGCCATTAAAATGGACCCTTTGCCCCTAAGATATCAGAACAGTGCAGTCAACAAATTTGTCTGTGAGGGGGGAGCAGAGGAAATGTATTGGGTCATTTGAAATAAAATCCTTTGCAGCTGACCCATGAGAGGTGCTGATGGCTTCCAGATGGAGCCCTGTCCAGTTCCCATTGGCCAGATGTTTGGGCCTGTCCAGCAGGATTGTTTTGTATGTAGAGTGAGGAACCATGGAAATAGCATCAGGATTGACCAAGGGCTTACCCCTGAAATAAGGAAATTCCAGTCAGAGGTGTGGTCTATAGTTTGAAGATTATTCAGTGGACTCACTGGCTTCCACCTCCAGCTATGTCTCATCAGAGCTCTGTGCCTTTGGGCAAATTATTTGAACTCTCTGAGAATGAGTTACCTCATCTGTAAGATGGGGACAATAAGAACACAGCCTCACCGCATTACTGTGAGGAGCATACGAGGTGGCTCATTCTCACGCTTACTCAATATCCCTTCAGAAATAGGACCCATTTATAATCTATAATTGTCATCACTTATCTACATTGATAAGAGCATTGATAGAGCACCTGCTATATTTCCAGAACTGTGTGGGGCGCTGCGAATACAAAAATAAAAAAATAAGGTGTATAAAACATGCTTGTTGCCCTCAGGGACTTCAACTATAGAAGACAGATGAATGAATAATTAATTGCCCAAAGTAGATGAGTGCTGATAGGGACCTGCACACAGTACTTGAGAGTAAAGTGACATGCACACCACATACTGGCACTGGGCTCCCAGACTTCACTTTATTATGTTTAAAATATCCCCATGAGATAGCCACTGTTTCCTCCCTTAACAGGGAGGAAACTTAAGCACTATTATCTTCCATATTCATACAGATAGCGCATAGCATGGTTGGGTGTGACTTACCTTGTCTTTGATACTCAACTAATCTGCCTCGCAGGATCAGAAATGCTTAGATGAGGCAGAGGGGAAAGAGGAGTGGGTAAGTCCCTCTTCTGCTGCTATAAGAGGATACTACAGCCTGGGTACTTGATAACAGACAGAAATGATTTCCCTTAGTTCTGGAAGCTGAGAAACCCGAAGCCGAAGGTCTGCATCTGGAAAGAGCCTTCTTGCTGCATCTTGATGTGCTGGGAGCATCGCAGGGCCATGAATCCCATCAGGGGGACCACCTCATGACCTCATCTGACAGAGACTGCCTCCCAAAGACCCATCTCCCAATGCCCTCAATATGTCAATTTGGAGATAAAGTTCCCAACACCTGACTGGGGGAGGTGCAACGTCAAACCACAGCAAAGGAAAATAGTTCATAAGTAAGAAGAAATGTTTCATTCTTGATTAATGAATCAGTTATCAAAGAACTCCACAGAGACAAGAATTTAGTCTGTACGTGTACACAGACCACGGGAATTAGGTAAAGTCTGAAGATCTTTAACACTTCCAACTGTCCAGAGGTAAAGAAACATGCTCCAGTTCACGGATTTGAATGCAGTTCTGTAAACCCTGCATTCCGCACATAATTATTAAGGACCTACGCTCCAGGGAGCACAACGACTTCAGAGGTTTCTGTTCATGCACAGAATAAATCCTCGTGTCTGTGGAGTTTGCGTTTTAGTCAAGAGCACAATAAGAAAAAACACTCAAGATGGTAGTAAATACCACGGGAAAAAAATAGAGTAAGAGAGTACCTAGGGCTGAATGGGAGCCACACCTACAATTTTAAATGGAATGATTGAGGGAAACTCTCCTTAGAAAGAAATACTGGAACAAAACTTGAAGGATATGAAGGGAAAAGGCAATTCTTGCATCGCAGGGCTGATGCAAGCACGCATGCGCTTGCCACTGATGCCTGTGAGGACCAGAAAAGAAGTGCGCGTGTCTGGGAGAGCCAGAGACGTGAGAGAAACTGGAGGGCCAAGAGATTGGCGGGTTCTGAGCAAGGGAGCCACGTGCTCTAACTCAAGTTTGACAAAGTCCTAGTCTGGGCTCCAGTGAGAATAGACAGAAGTAAAAAAAACCAAGAGTACTAATTTGTCAAAGTCACCACTTTATGACTAAATTGATAGTTGCTTTTTGTGATTCATAGGGAGAAATGCATTATACATGGTGACCAGGACATGTGTGTGCGCGCGCGTGCACACACACACGCACACACATTTAGTATATATATGTTACTCATGCTACATAGGATGTACTCTGATATTTTCCATTCTAGTATAGGTTATACTGTTTCACTTTTGAAATGTCTAGTTGTCACCCAATAAGTTGATTTTGTAAGTGTGTCAGTTACAACCTGCAGTTCTAAAAACACTTGAAGCCCCGCAGTGGCACATGTCTGTAATCCCAGTACTTGAGAAGCTGAGACAGGAGGATCACTGGTTTAAGACCATCCTCAGCAACTTTACAAGACTCTGTTTCAAAATAAAAAATAAAATAGGGCTGGGGGTGTCGCTCAGATTTAGAATGTCCCAGGTTCAATCTCCAGGACCAAATAAATACACTTGAAACAGAATCTCTGGACAAAATGTTGCATAGTGTAAATCAAAGTGATCAATAGCAGTACCGGTACTGAGCACTTCGGTGTAAGGCTGACATGCGTTCATTTTAACATAACTGATAACTGAAGTAATGTTAACATTACATCCAATATTCCTATGTAGAATATTTAATTCATACTATAAATTAAGGTACAGATGAGATAAACTAATGTCAAATATTAAGTGGAAAATAAAATGTGTTAGTGGTGTGCATTGGAAATCATATGTGAATAAACCAGGTTAAAGGTTGAATTAAGGAATGAAATTTTAGCTTTTCCTATGACCATGTCCAGATAGGTATGTAGTTATACCCAACCAATTTAATTTTTCTTTCATCATAGGAGACAATTGTTTAATTACAGAAGTTGGGTATTTTTTATTATTCCTAGATAATGCCTAATAAACTGGACAGTGACCCCAGCCCTGTGCTACTGGAGACATCCAGGCTAGAGGAAAGGGCACTGCTACCATGGCTGGACCTGCAATCAGTCACTTTTTCATTTATTTTAGGAGTACATTATTTATATGAGGCTTTCTGACCTTTTTTCAGACTCTCAATCACCCTTTGAACCTTTGCCCATGTATATTATCAACCTCCAGTTGATATGCTGAAATATTTGGATGCAGAGTTTATAGCATAGACTGGAGCAGGGGGTGTCAAAACACGACAAGAAAGGCTTTTTCTTGTTTGACTTCTGGCAGGGATCAGAGTGAAAGTGATGGAAGGCTTGGGAAAGAGCCCAATCCTGTCAGTTTTTCCAGCCAACTTGGCAGACTCCATAGGTTTAGAGAGTTCAGATGAGCTTTGTGTCCATAAACCTTTGAATACTTGTAGAGGAACTAATCTCACTGTCTGAGATTTTCTGAGGTTCAACACATCTAATTGCTCTAGAGCCAAACTTTTATCAACAACCGGAGCCTCCTCCCTCCCCTAAAACAACAAAAAAGGGCATTGAGCTCTAATCATATGCAACAAACATAAACTCACAGAAAAAGGCAAGACAGTAATAGAGTCTTCGCTGCACCTTGCCTGGATTGAGATTATTGCTTGCTCTTATCTGTAGCAAACATACCCAAAAGTCACTTAGGAATTTTGTCTGTTTTGTTTTCGTTTGTACAGCTATCAGAGTTATGCAAACTAAGAATGACCTGTAAACAACATAACTTTTTGAATGTAAAAATTTCAATTTTCTCCCTGGAAGATTTAGGCTGACTTAGTATTAATCATAATAAGTGAAGTATGTATGTGTGTATTCATGCAAAATAGCATATGATCTATATATATACCCTAAAGCTACATAGTAGTTAAATTTGCCATGATTCCTTTTTTTTTAAATTTCTATTATAATGTGTGCTACATACACCCTCAGGTAAAAAACAACATTGCCCAGAAAAAAACACAGTGCCTGGCAGCATGTACTAGTGAGTATGCAAGGAGATGGTCTCGGAAGGGATATGAGCTTTTTGCTAGGTTCATTATTTCTATGCTGTACACATCTCAGATATTTATCCTAGGGCTTTGTAGAGGTCTGTGCAAGTCTCCACGTAGATCTAAATTATCTCCAATCCACACGTTTCCTTGAGAACATTCTTATTGAAACCACATTTCCAACCTTTAAGTCACTGGTGTTACTGTGCCTATGATGCTGGCTCAGGACCAGGAATATGTCTCACATATTACTGCCACATTTCCTGAGTGAATTCAGGGTTCCAGTTGTAGCTGAATTTTCTCTGAACTGTAGATACGTTCAAGAAAGATCAGGCCTCATAGTCAGGGAATAATAAGCAATGTCCTGTTATTCTGGCAGGCACACTTCCATGAAGCATGTTTTGTATGCCCAATGCTACCATACAGCCCTCCAGGTTTGTATATCTTCCAGCTTTGTCGGCAGGGCAGTTGGCATTCATTCCATAACACATCCCAAATGGATAACTAGGTCACCAGAAGTGGCCCCTAATGGAGAAAAGCGCAGAGCATTTGCTGAGAAGAGAAAAGTGGGGAGGGTAGACAACCTACTAGTGTTTCTCCATTCATGTCCTATATCTAAGATCCTTAACCCAGTCTATGTCTAGTATTAATCTTCCCACTTCAAATACTGATACTGTGAAAAATTTATTGGAGCACCTACCAAAAATGTAATATGCTTCAACACCTAACAGAAATCAAACCAAAGAATAAGAAATATACTCTATTGCTACATTTATGCAAAGGTAGATTTTTGCCACTGTATCATTGACTCAACTGAAAGAGGAATCCATTACACTATAACCATTCAGTGTATGTGTTTATTTCCTTTCATTTCTGCTTTGTCTATGATGCGTTTTAATGTGTTTATGGATTTTGACAATATTTGAGACTCTATCAATAGGAGCTCACACATTTTAATTTAAATTTGAAATGAAACAAAATTGTGAAAATAGTTCTCAAATCAGAATAACATCCATCATTTTTTATGTATTTTAATGTGCTTCCTCTGTGGATAACTATTGAAAAGTATTTAAGTGATTTGCTTTACACCTCCAGAGTTCCAGGAGTCTTTTTTAAGTGTATCTCATGAAAATTCTTAAGGCCACTATAAAAACAGAGGAAAGAAATTAATTCTCTGTCTTATAGGAAACTGTATTTGAAAATCTGTCCTTAAAGTTTATAAAGATTAAACTCAGAACCTCCACTAGCAAAAAACACCCCACCCATAATTTAGGAAAACTAAATTTTATTTCCATTGGTCTTTGCTCCCAATGAACTCAACATTCCCTAGAGCATCTGCATATCTACAATTTATTGTGGGGAGGAGTTAATACAGAGTGTTTGCAGACTAAAAAGCCTTTCAAACTGAAAGGAATTAAACTCTAATGGTGCCATTTCTGAAACTGGGGCAGGCAACTGGGCGGAGATGCTGGCAGCTGGCACATCTGCCCACTGGAAAGGTCAGCTATGCCTGTTTTCTGGCAGGGAGGACTGTGGCTTTTTCTCTACCCATCCCCATGCCATGGAATCAGAGCCAATTCCTAGGCGCACACCAAGCACTCAATGAAGGACTTCATTATTCTTTCAGGAGGGTACAAGCTACAAATCTAAGGAATCGGGGGAAGAATTTTCACTGAATGTATTTTAGTATTTTTCCTCCCAGACTTAAACATGGATGGAAAAGGTGATCTTCCGCTCAACCAGAAGTATATACACGAGGCCACAGGGGAACACTGATATTATACCATCTTTTTCTACAAAAGAACATGAGTTGGGAAGAGAGAGCCATAGAAGCCAAAGCAGGCCTGCCCAAGGATTTACCTTCCACGTCAAAATCCCAGGAGTGACTTGTTTCCTTCCCTCTGTGCTTACTCAACAGCATCACCAAACTCAGGTAGTGTGATGAGGAACAAGAATCGCAATGGTAGTTTTAATTCTGTGGATATATCCATGGATAATGAGAAAGACAAGGGTACTCAGAAGGAAAATGATACTGGGATTCTCTAAAAGCAGGAAGTATGTGGTTTCCCCATCTGCAGAGACTGTTGTAACAAGGGTTAGCACCATAATAACCCCAGGTTTGGCCTCCAGTGAGAACCTGGAGATGATCTCTGGCTTTCAACAGTGTGGAGCATTAAGAGCTCAGGTGCACATGGCAGAATATGCTAATGAAACATCCCCAGACTTCCTGCTCTGCAGAAGCAAGCTTTCTGTGGAGACATTGTGAGCAAAACTTCTGTTGTTTTTTATTTTTAATTTTCTTGTCTTTTGCTCATAGTACAGATGAATGAGGGCAAACACTGGATGTGCACATTACCTACAAAAGGCTTACATTTACTTGGGTTAGACTTCTCACCCACTCTTCAACTTATTTTATTGTGTAAGAATTTTGATTTCGAAAAGATTAAGTATTATTTGTTGACTAATAACTTGTAGATGTTGTTTTATTTTTATTAATTATTATTATTATTATCATCATCATCATCATCATCACTTTTTGGTACTAGAAATTGAACCCAGGGGCATTCTACCTCCAAACTACACTCCTAGTCTTTTGTATTTTTTTATTTTGAACCAAGATCTCACTGTGTTTCTGAAGATGGCCTCAAACCTGTGATCCTCCTGCTCAGCCTCCCAAGTACTGAGTTTATAGGCAAGAGATACTTAAAATATTTTGTGTCAGATTTTATAACAACCAATAAGGAAACAAACAGGAAGGGAAAAGATGATAGATGATAAATAGAAGAATTATGATTATGATTACTCATAATCAAACAGAATAATCTCTTCCACCAAGGTTCTCTTTCCACAATAAATATCCTCCCCAGAATGATAGTATGAACCGGTTGGTGTGGACAGATATGTAGATAATCTCGATCTAGCGATGTCCACTCTGTCAAGTGCCAGCATTCATTCATTCAGGCAGGTGCCCTCAATATTACAGGATGGGGGGGGGGGGGGGGAATGGGTCCAGAAGAGGAAGGGAAAGGTGAGCTCAAGGGTATGCACATAAAAGCAATAGATTTGACTCTCAATAAGACAGAGAGATAAGACAATCTTATGCAAATGCATTAGAAAGTCTTCACAGTCAAGGGTTTTATAGAAAAAAAAAACGGGATCGAGGAGGTGATAATGCATATGAAGCAAGCTCTCTTGACATGACTGTGTATACAACAAAATGTGAAATTATTTCACCCAAGGGTAAGACTGCACTGACCTTAAGAGAATATTTATTATGATTATGTAATTTCAGGAAAAAAAAAACCCACAAAAATGTCAAAAAAAAGAAGAGATAAGAAAAGAAAAAGAAAGATAACATAAAAGGAGAACAAAAGAAAAAAATATAGGAGATGAGATGAGATCATTTCCTGGGTCTAAGGCAGCCTGTCCCTGATCTTCACGAAAGATAAGTGCTTCCTCAAACCCAAACAATGTGTCATGGACTGCTGTAATTCTGCCCCAGGGGACCCCAAGAGAGGTGGAGCTGAGATGAGGGAGGGGTGGAATGAGTTTCCAGGTACTGACATTCACCGCTTCTCAAAGAAGTTTCTACTGTACATGTAAATGGTTCCTATAAAATTGTTTGGCTTCTGGGGCATAAAACAGTTTGAAAACAGCCTTTTAAATGATCATGCTCTATAGTGGCTATGATTCTTCCAATGATATCCATCGTGGGGTCTCGTAATGGGGATAGGGACTCCTTGCCATTCCTTCAAGTTAAGTGAAAAAAGGCTTAATCCATCTATCAATCAATGAGTCTCTTTTATCCCCCATAATACCCAGTTACAAGAGTAGATTAACCTAGGCAATCAGCACAGTGTTGATTTCTTTGTTTATTGTAGAGAAACATGACTGTCAGTGGAAATTATCTTAGTTGTGTCACATTTGCAGAGAAAAGCACAAGCACCAGCAAATCTAAAATTCTGTAATTCTACCTTTGCCTCAGTCTTCAACTTACATCCTCAAGAGCTGGACTGTGCAGCCTTGTTATATGCCTGGTTACTGAAAGAACTTTGCCACCACCACCATCTTCCCTCTTTGCAATCCTTTGGACGTTTAGCCTAACCCCACAGAGCAGCCACTTAATGCCTAGGTTCTAAATACAAAGAAATTTCTAGATATCTTTCTTTAATATTTTCATGGTAAATTTCAGGCATTGCCATGGGATTCAAATACTAAATTTAGTGTAAATGAAAACGTATCCATTGCAACTAGACCTAAATCAGCAAGACTTAGAGAACTTGTCAATGACAATATTATTGTTTTATCATTATTTCATGTAGATAGAAATGGTAGTATTCCAAATCTCCTTGTTTCTTGAACTATATAACTTAGCAGGATCTTGTAAAAAAATTCTAATATACTGTTTAAGCGAGATGCACCAAAATCTTATGCATTCTGCCATTTCCAATTCCTAATAGATTTATAACTTGTTTCCATACCGTAATTAGAGTATTATACTTTTAAATCAAAACCACTCATCAATTTTCATGTCTTTGTACCAGAACGTCTATATATAATAGAATTTCTTAGAAACCCCTAGATCTTTGCTAATCACATTAGTAAATTCTTCCTTGGTACCCTATCTTATTGTGAAAACAACATGTGTTTCAAATTTCAGCCACTCACAAGTTATTTCTTACAGAAGAAGGAGTGCATTGCACGTGTCTAAATGATGAGCATATGTTAGCACACAAACACACATGAACATGCTCTGAGTCAACGTCTACTACTGGGATCATAACCCATGTGACCAATGAAGGTTATAGATGTGCACTCGAGGACTGACTGTGCTAATTTGCATAATTAATAAAGCTGGTTCAAAATGGAGGGCCCGTACTGCTATATTTTTCTACAGTGTCTCCATCTTAACTAATCGAATAGTTCTCTATTCCTGAATTTAAGTCATGGCTTTCTATTCCTTGGAAGTTTCAGTCTGACCCAACTGTAATCTATGCTTATTCTGCCCCTGTGCACCACTACTGTCATGTGCCCAGCATAATCTTTGTTTGAAGTATTGAAGACATCCTACCAGAGAATACTTACCTTTAATGGAGATTTGTTATTCCTTTGGATACCTACTAAATCTAACAACTTGCCATTTTCTCAATTACTTCCTACTCTTAAAAATTAGGTAATGTAAGCCGGGCGTGGTGGCGCACGCTTGTAATCCCAGCATTCGGGAGGCTGAGACCGGAGGATCCGGGTACGCGGCCAGCCTCAGCTAACCAGTGAGGCCCTCCGCAACTTAGTGAGACTCGGTTTCAAAATAAAGAATAAAAAATAGGGCTGGAGGTATAGCTCGGAGGTAGAATGCCCCTGAGTTCAACCCCCAGTGCCGCAAAAAAAAAAAAAAAAAAAAAAAAAAAATTAGGTAATGTAAAAAGGTGACCATATAAGTCTAAAAAGTACTTGATATGATTCTTAAGCAAATTATTTTACTTTAACACAATATATGCCTCTGATTTATAATTTTAAAATGAAGACGGTATATTTGTGTTTGGCCAAAGGTGGTTTGAATGCCAGTGCTCAATAAAAAGCAGACTCAAACCACAATGGCTCATTCTAGAACCCAGTGAGGACTGTTTATTCCTGAAATTCATAGTGGCTACATCACTTTTGGTAACCAACAGCCACCATGATAACAAAGACCACTAAGTAGAAAACATTCCTCACAGTGACCAAGTATTATGAGTTAACTGTGGTCCCCCAAAACATATGTCTATGTATTAGTCCCTGAAATAACATGAATATGAAATTATTTGGAAAAAGAATCTTTGAGAATCTAATTAATTTAAAAGACATGAGATGACTTTATTCTGGAATATTATTATTACTATCATTATCATTACTAATATTATCATTATTATCATTTATACTGGGGATTGAAGCCAGAGGCCTACTACTTGAGCTATATACATCTAGCCATTTATTTATTTATTTATTTATTTATTTATTTATTTATTTGTGAAACAAGGTCTTGCTAATTTTCTAAGGCTGGCCTCACTCCTTCAATCCTCCTGTCTCTGTCTCCCAGTATCCCAAGTACTAGGATGACAGGCATGCACAACTGTATCCCAAGAGTTCATTCAGGATTATCTGGTTGAGCCCTATTTCTAAAGAAAAATGTCCTTACAAGATACAGAGGAAGATTTGAGGCAAACAGAAGAGAAGACACAGATACAGAAGAGAAGGCCATGTGAAGATGGTAGCAATATTGTACTGATATGCCACAAACCAAGAAATGCCCAGAGCCACCAGCAGCCACAGGAGACAAGCAGGGGTTCTCCCCTAGAGACTTTGTAGCAATCACAACTCTGCTGACACCTTGCTTTTGGACTCTGGCCTCTTGAATTGAAGAAGAATCTATTTCTATTGTTTTAAGCCACCAAGTCTGTGGTAAATAGTTAAGGCAGCTCTAAGAAACTAATGTCTCTTGACTTGCTATTCCTTCTGAAACTGCAGATAAAAATATAGGATCATTGAGTGTTGGTAAATGTTACCTTTCAGTTTAGGAGAAGAAAAGCAAGCTTGAGCTAAGGATTTAAGACTAGGAAGTGGGACATGCTTTGTTGAGTGATATGGAATTGATGGTACAGTAGCTGTTCTATGTCAAACTAGAAGGAAATGACATCTAGATGCCTAGAGAGGAAAATAAAAGGAAGATAACTGACTTGGAAGGAAGTTTAACATGGGCTGGGATGTAACTCAGCAGTAGAATACTTGCCTAAAATGTACAAGGCCAGGGTCTATCCCCAGTACCAAAGGGGGAAAAATGTTCAGCGTAATAAATAAAGCATGTATCATCAGGATAAAGTTATAGATTCATTGAGCTGTAACTGAAAACACTGCACAGAGAAAAATCTTATAAAATATCCAGATACAAGATTAAACAAATAACGAATCTGCAAAATAAGTGCAAGAAGGAGTCAAGGGGCTGCATGTGGGGTGGTCTCACGACAATGCAGTGATGAACCTAAACCTCACCCTCTACTTGATTATTTGCATTTCTCCTGCTAAGTTTTTGAAACACCAATTTTCAGTTGAAGCAGTTTGTATTTGGGGTTATGTACATTATGTCTCATTATTTGTGAAATAGGTCAGGTGTCTTCCTGACACCACCAGTCCGTGAGAGCTCACTGACCGAGGCCAAGAACACAGGCTTTTATTCCAGTGGGTTGTGAAAAATCCAGACTCACACCAGGTTTGTGGGTTTTTTTGTTGTTTTTTTTGTTTGTTTGTTTGTTTTGTTTTTCTGTATTGCTTTATCTTGAGTTTGAGAAGAAGCCTGTGCCTCAATTCCCCAGAGTAATAGTGAAAACAGTGAAGACTGAGCTCATACCTTTCAGACTTTACCAGAATTTGGGGAGTCACTGAAAAAGAGAAAGATTCAACAAACAATTTTTGACTATAACTGGTTGTGTTCCTGAGACTCCCACATCAAGAAAAGTAACATCACTACTTCACTCCTCAATTTCTTTCATCTTGAACTGACCCCCAAATGAGAATTTCTCCTGAACTGTGCAGTCTCAAACATCAGGCTCCTGAATGAAAAGAGGAAAGCCTTAGTCAAGCCCTCACAGTCTTCTCTATCCCAGCTTAGCTTCCCTTGAACAGAAGAAAAAAAATATGTTGACAGAAAATGTAGTTTAGATATAAGAAATCTCATTCTATGGAAATTCCCCCACCTTTCCAGGTAATTAGCCCCAGGCTTGTAGAGTCATCTCTGAATTTTCCCTTTCTCCAGTGCAATCACAAATTTCATTCACTCTGTCTCCAGCACATCTCCAGACACTGAACCTTAATCGCAACCTCCCAAGTTACTATAGTTCCAGTCATCCATCACTGTTCTCTTAATTGATGAAGAGGCCTACTAATTTTCCACATTACTTATACCTTGTTTTCCCACTCCTAACAGTATATTCTCTACTCAAAGATTAAAATTATTCCTCTACTATTGAGGTTTAATTATTTTACAACTATACTCAAAACCCTCCAGTCGTCCCTCAGGACCAGTCTTGGTGCTCTGGCCCTGGTCCCCTCCTCTGCTGGAGAGTTGCTTTTGAGGGCCCAGAGAAGAGGATTGTAAGAAAAGTTCTTTCCTTCCTCTCCCCCACCTACTGCAGCTGAGACTACTTCTGCTTCTGAGAGAACCTCTTCTCTGCCCACCCTTTCCATATTGAATTGCACAAATCCTATATGTATGCCCACCTGATGGCCAAGATGGGGGCAAATTGTAGCTGAGAATTTCTGTTTTTTTTTTCTTGCCCAGGCTCCCAGAAACTGCCACAGAATGATCTGTACCTCTCATGCTCCCAAAGAAAAGCCAAAGTCTTTAAAAGTTCACCAGGGTTATATAATATCTGCCTTTTGCCCTTCTCGCTCTCTCCTCTCTCCTCTGGAGCCTTCTCTCTCTATCCTCCTCTGCTCCTGTCCCTCGAGCCTCCTTGCTGTTCCTGGGACACATACACAGGTTGCATCTCTGGACTTTTGCCCTAGTACCTCCCAATGTCTAGAATTCTCCCTCACCTCCTTTTCCTGCACCATTTCCTCTTAGAACATTTTACTTTATAATATTCCACATTGTATACTTATACAATATTATAACATTTCATGTAAATATTTGTATAGCATAATGGTAATGTATAATTTCCCCAAAGGCAAAATCATTAGTCTCATCACGTGAAAATAAAAACAAGTCAAAAATTTTCATTTCTTCATTGCTGGGACAAACCCAGGGCCTCACACATGTTACCACTAAGCTACACTGCCAGGTCCAAGACCCTATTTAGTTTATTAACAAATGGGCCAGTAATATGTTAGGACTGAAATTTATATTCTTTATTTGAGATTTATAATTTATTATTTTAAATATTTATAAATTTTATATTCTATTATTTATGAAGTTTATAAAAATATTTATTAAGCTTATAATTCATTGAGATTTATAATTCACTGAGATTTACATCCTTTATTTGATAAAATTCATTTGTATTGCCATGCCCAGAAGGCATTTGCTTTGCTCTGCATAGCAAATTTTGCATGCTTATCAGTTTCTACACCTGACAGAGTTATTATAAAAAGCCTATTCAATAAAAAAAAGTGCTAGGTGAACACAGTATACGTTCAAATAAACCATTGAGGACCTGTGAGACAAAGCATTCCACTGAAAGGACATCCAGTGATCTCTTTTGGTTATTTTCAAGCCTTATTAAACATGTTAAGTTCTGACAATAATTACATATTCATATCCTGTCTTAACATACTAACTACCATATACTATATGCTAACATGCAGTTATTTTTATTTTTCTATACTGGAAAATTAATTTCCTGAAGGTAAGTGAGTTTACATGTTCTTTCACTGTGGTATCTCTTGGGTCTAGAACGCTATCTGACACCTAGCAAACATTTAGTACATTTTTATTGAATGGATAAATTTGCAATTTCACCAGCACACGCAATAAAAAGTCTAAATCTACATCAAGGAAAATAATAGTGATTCCATAAGTGTAATGCAGTCTACAACTTGTAGTATAGTGTTTTTGTTTGTTTTTAAAGCTCCAAAAGTGAATTCAAGTTTCTGTACATTGCAAACAAACTGCTGCCCCACCAAACCCATAACTTTCAAAAATGTTTTTGTCTAGCAAACTAATGTGTTTAATTACATTTATGGTCACATAATGTTCTCCAGTAGAAAACTAATTATTTTTAATTTTCAGCTCACCCTAGTTTACAAAACAATAGGTTATTTCAGAGATAAGATCAGTCACCTCAAAAGCATGAAAAAGAACCAATCTAATTTTTAGCACATTTTTATTTTTATCACAAGTGCTTTTCAGTTCAGTTATGGATTCCAGGTCAGATTTTCAGTAGATCTGTTTGTTGTTGTTGTTGTCATCATTTATTTTTGTTTTCTGTTCTTGAATTGCCTTTAGAGTAGATCATCTGCCTTTACAAATTTCATTAGTAAGTATTTTTTAAAGAAAATAGTAAACAAAATCCTCTAAATTTCACCAATTCTCTAGCAACCTTGAAATTTTTTAAAAAACATTCTTATAAGAAATGATCAGAGCAAATTCTTCACTTAGATAAATTTCTTGTGCATTCATTGAATGCAAGACTTAAAGATCTAACTAGTTAAATTCCCAATTTATAAGGAAAACCTCCTAACCTTGTAAGCAACCTGAAATGTAGTATATTGATTTCAGCATCCCAAAAAGATACACTAAAGACAATATGTGTGAGAAAGGAAAACAACAGAACAAATGTTTATTGGGTGTATATTTTATTTCTAACAGTGTGTCAATGATTTTCAAACATGTTTCATTTACTTTTCACAATATTGTTATGATAGAGTTAACATCCTCCTCCTCAACCTCATCATCATCTTTGTATATGAGGAAATTGACGCTCATGAGACCAAATAACTTGGCCAAGGTCACAGGGCTTGGGATTAACCAGACAGGACTCAGAACCAGGAATGTTAGCCCCCATGTCTTTCTTTCCTTGTTACAGGCAAGCTGCAGTCCAAGGTACTTAACTCTCTTCTACTGAAATCTGTGCATCCATAAACTAGAAGTGAGGCTTAACACTGCAAGAGAAAGAATTACAAAAGGGATTTTAATCATATTCATATTTAAATCATACATTTTTAAAATATCACAATTATCCACTATAGAAATGGCATTTAGCAAACTGCAGAGTAGGCTATAAAGGGTTTGAGGAGTGCCATAATCAAAGGTTTCTTGCCTGGATATTTCTTAATCCCTTTCATTCAATAAAAAAAGGCTTTGCCAATAGAATTTGTAATTCTATTGAACTGAACTACTATATATAAAGATCAGCATAAAGAAAGCTCTTTTTCTTGTTGTTTGTTTGTTGCAGTACTAGGGAATGAACCTAGGGGCAGTCTACCTCTTAGCTACACTCCCAGTCCTATTTTTTTATTATTTATTTTGAAACAGGGTCTCACTAAGTTACACAGGGCCTCACTAAGTAGCTGAAGCTGGCCATAAACCTGCAATCCTCCTGTCTCAGCCTCCCAAGTACTGGAATTACAAACATGCGCCACCGTGCCCAGCTAAGAAAGTTCTTGACTTAGTTCTAAACAAAATAGCAATGTAGCTTTGACAACTATCTTCTGTATATATAATGTTTTTTGGAATACTGTATTTTCATGTTTTAATAAAAGGGAATGAAGCCCAGTGAGGTAGCGCACACTTGCAATCCCGTACTTGGGAGGCTAAGTTAGGAGAATTGCAGATTCCAGGCCAGCCTCAGCAAGTATTGAGACTCTCATCAACTTAGTGAGATCCTTTTTCAAAATAAAAATAAAAGTAGGGCTAGAGGTGTAGCTCAGAGTTACAATGCTCCTGGATTCAATCCCCAGTACTACAAAAAAAAAAGGAGGGAATGATCATAATCTTTTACCTGGCCTTGCTGGGCGGTTTTGAAAACATTTTCTAGTTGTATGTCTTAATATATTAATATTAATATATTAATATATTAATATTAATATATTAAGACATACAACTAGAAAATGTTTTCAAAACCTTGATAAAAATCCAGCAAAGTCTTGCATGCCTATAGTCCCTTCCCCAATGTGGGATACTGAGGCAGGAGGATCACTTGAGCCCAGGGGTTCAAGGCCATCCTGAGCAGGGAGGAAGGAAAGGAGGGAGGGAGGGAGAGAGGAAGAAGAGATATGCGCTACTGTTCGCTAATCTCCCCTGCTGGAGTTGTTCCCACCTTCAGTAACAACAGTGTTCATGAGTGTACACAGAGTTTCTTCAGTTAATTCTCACAAAAACACTGAGAACCTAATATAATTTCCCTTTTATGGGTGAGAAAACTAAAATCCAGAAACTGTAAATAACTGACTTAAGTTTATCTATGTATGACTCGATCTTATACCACCTAACTCTAAATGGTATGCTTGTGTTCCCATACCATAACCTGTAACTCTAGACACTGTAGTAGTTTATTAGGCCTCACCTAAATGATAGGGTTTGGACAGTGTCCCAGACTGAGAGACTACTCAGAGGTAAGATCCTGGAGGTCCATAGGAAAGCAGTCCTTTCATTTGGAAGGTATACTATTTTTAGCAATTTAGCTAAAATTAGTTTGCCTCATTAGCTACTGCTTCCTACTGTCTCCAAGGAAAGAAAACAGGGCATTTAGTTTATAATCATCCAGGAGTCCAGAATTTGGAATAAGCCCTGACCTTTACACAAATCCTCTGTTAAGTTCAGTCCTAAAGTTTACCAAGTCATGATTCTGATAAATTTGTAGGAAGACCAATATTAAAGGAAGACTCCGCATTCAGATACCTAACTGGGAATTGCTTAGCCTAGACTTTGAAGGAAGTTTGAAAATCTGCCTTGGATGCAATGAATGTGCCTCCTCTGAGCCCAGTGCCTCTGTTCTGTTTTAACAAATGAATCCCTTGACTTGACAGGGCAAGTACACCTCTAGTCGTATTGGATATAATAAAATGTTATAACACAAAAAAGAGACAGTGAATTAAGAAAAAATTTGTCTTTTTTAAGAAATATGGAAGAAACAAAGGGATATGAATGCAAACTAATCACGGCTATTTAAAATCTGGTTTTGCCTATAATGCCTGTGTGCATAGATCCATATTTTAAAATAAGTCTGAACATTTACCCAAACCTAAATTTAGGTCCTCTCTTATTTGTTCTGCCTGTCTTTATCACGATTTAAGCTTCATATTTCATTGTGTGGAAGGAGTATGTGGCAGGCTAATGGTCTAAATACCTCAGTCTCATTTTATAAATATTTATTGCCAACTGGTGTGTTCAAATCTTTGAAGTCATGTGCATGGCTCACTGTAAGCCTGCATTTCCCTCCCCAGCCTGTGGAGAATAACCAACCCAGAACTCTTGTTTACATCAGGAGAGCTTTGACACAAAGTGACTTTCCTTAAATCTACATCTCATATCACTCATCTCTGCTTTGTCCTACTTTTTCCATTCTTCACCTCACATCTCATGCAGGGAAGGCCAGAAGTAGTAAACCAAAGAAGAGGATCTATGCTGTCACTGAATCAAAGCAGTGGTACTGTCAGCAGTGGGTGTCAGTGGAAGCCAGCAAAGGCAGGAGGTTTGAGTAGAACCTGGAGTCTGCTAACAATATAAAAATGTTCAGGTTTCAACTGAAAATTGCTCATTATACCAAGAATCAGGAATATATCAAACTAAATGAAAAATGACAATAGATGGACAGTAAGACAACAGAGATAGAGATATTTGAATTTTGTGACAAAAAATGTTAAGGCACTCATTATAAAATTCAGTATCCATGATAAAAATAAAATCCTCAGGAAAAGAATAGGAATGGAGTTCCTTGACTTGTTTAAAAAGTGTCTATATCTAACATTATATTTAATGGTGAAAAAATGGACTACTTCTCCCCTAGGATCAGCAACAAGAAAAGGAGGTTTACTATGCTAATCCAATAGAGATGGAAGTTCTAGCTAGTGAAGTAAAGCAAGAAAAGGAAATAAAAGGCATATAAATATAGAAGAAAAAAACAGTCCCTTTTTCTAGATAACAGAAAATCCTAAGGTATCTTCCAAAACATCCTAGAATGGGTAAGTGTGTTCAGAAAGGCCATAGTGTTAAGGAATTATATTAAAAACCAATCGTATTTCTTTATAGTTGCAATGAATACATGAGCACTGAAATTAAAACTGTGATACCATTTATAGTCATTAAAAAGGTAAATATTTAGGTATAAATCTAACAAAAATGCACAAAGCTTATATGTTGGAAAAAATCAAAGGAGAGCTGAATAAATGGAAAGATCCATTTGCTTGTGGATCGGGACACTCAACATAGTAAAGGTGAGATTTGTTCATAAATAACACACTTAGAAAAATCCAGTTTTTATCTTTTTTGTAGATATAAATAAGCTTATTCTAAAATGTATATGAAAACAAAGGAACTAGAATAGTTAGAACAGTTTTAAAAAGAAGAATAAAGTGAAAGGAATCAGTCAACACAATTTTAAGACTTACTGGATAGCTCCAATAAAAAAGACTGTGTAGTGTGTGATATTTGCAGAGGGATATGCTTCAATGAAAAAATAATAGATAACCCAGAAATGTATTCAGAAAAAAATATGCACTACTGATTTTTGACAAAGATGTAAAAGAATTTCAGTGGAGGAAATATACTGTTCTTTCAACAAATGATGCTGGAGCAGATCCACAAGCACTGTTCAACCTAAGTGCCTCAACTTACACTACTCAAAATGGATTGTGGACTGAAATGTATAACACAAAATTATAAAAATTTAAGAACAAAAAGAATAGAAGAAAATCTTCAGGATCTCTAACTAGGCAATGAATTCCTAGAGTTAAAAATGGAATTGATACATTGGGTTATAATCAAAATTTGAAACTTTTGTTTTATGAAAGATTCTATTAAGAGGATGAAAACATAAGCTGTAGAGTGAGAGAAAATATTGCAAATCACATAGGTGCAAAAAACACTCTCAAAACTCAAAAGTAAAAAAGAGACTTTAGATAAATGAAGAGAGAAACCAGCAGAATAGTAGACTAAGTAGACAGGGATTGGAGAGGAAGATGGGAAAAGTAAAAAGTGTCATTGATGAAGTAAAGAGGTCAAATAATTCTATGTCCATATGTGAAAGTATCACTGTCACAGGGTGGCGAGTTTCCCTAGGCTCTTGTCACACCAAAAGAAAGATTTCATTCAGAGGACACAGATAGGGTGAACATGAAGGGTTTTATTGTGTGGGTTCACCAAAAAGATCACAGTGCTGGACAGTCAGAGGGCAGAAAGAGAGTGAGTCTGCCACATGGTGAGTTTTTATATTGTCCAGAAATTCCACCCCTCCTCATTCATAGTAATTTGAGGAGGCTACTTTGGGGTTTTGCACCATGGTTTAGTGTGACCGCAGTAAATTAGTCATGTTGGAATTTTCCATTGGTGTCTAAGTTGCAATGTAATGGCTCCAAGTCTCTGATCACAGCGGGGTGGGACAATCCCCATATCTCCTCTCAGGCATGCTGGCTGGATATTTCCTGTCCCATTGCTTCCCCTGCCCTGCTCATCTCTGGCTCACTACCCAACATTACTACCAATCTTACTAACATGTACACGGAGGAAGGAGAGAGGAGGAGGGTGGGATCTGAAGGGAAACACACCAAGTGCTATATGCATGTATGATTATATATCACTTTGATCCTTACTGTGATGTATGATTACAATGCAACAATAAAAGTATATTTAAAAGGTAACAATACAATTAGAACATGGGTAAAAAAATGAAGGAATGTTTCATTGAAACAGATATACATATGGCAAATAATCACACGGAAGGATGTTCACCATCATCAGCCATCAGAGAGATGCAAATTAAAACTACAATGGGATACCACTACAAGCCTATCAGAATAGCTAAAATAAAAATAATTATGGTACCAAATGTTAGGATGAGGAGAGTCTGCAGCACTCATATATTGCTGTTAGGAATGTAAAAAAAAAAATACAGCTACTACTGGGGAAGCAGTTTGGTAGTTTCTTATAAAACTAAGCATGAAAAATAACATATGACCCAGAAATTACACTCTTGAGCATGTATGCCAGAGAAATAAAGTCTCATATTCCTACAAAAGCTTGAAAGTGAACATTCATTCATAATAGCCAAAAACTAGAAACAACTCAGAGGTTCATCGATAAGTGTATGATTTAACAAACTGTGGTACATCTATATAATAGAATACTCCCCAGCAATAAAAAATAATGAAATTTGATATGCATAACCATCTAAATGAGTCTCTAGAGAATAATGCTGAGTGCAAATATGTTTCAAAATATTATGTCCTGTATGTTTCCATCCATATAATATGTTGAAACATCAAAATTATAGACATAGAGAACAAACTAGTGGTTTCCAGAGGTTAAGAAGGGATGGAAGCAGATATCATTATAAAAGGGCAAAATATGGGATCCTTGTTATGATAGAAACGCTCTGTATTTTGATTGTATTCATGCCCATATTATGTTTGTGATATGGTGATACAACTGTCCAAGATGTTACCAAAATGGAGGAACTGGGTAAAAAAAAAAATACATGAAGCTCTGTTTTGTTTCTTATAACTGTATGTCAACCTAAAAGTTCCTTAAGTTTAAAACAAATTACTATGCAGGTCAAGAAAAAACTCTTGCATTACTTGGATATGATCCATGAGGTGACAGCTTACAAATCACTGACAAAAAGAGGAGGCAACCATGGGTGGAACCCTGAGTTGGAGGCCTACTGCAGGACAGGGATTCCCAAAAGTGACTAGCTGAGGACCTCTCCTTAATGTGTATAGTCAGGAAATAGCCATTGAGAGAGTGGGAGGGGGCTCTCATAAAGTGGGATGTGAGCTTATTTTAGAAGTACAGAATGGGTAATAATTTGGATTCAGCAATATCCAACAAATATCCACCAATTGCCAATGGACACAGATTTTTACTGAACTTAAAGGCGCTGGGTTTCTAGTGTTGACTTAGAATAAAGTCAACTTAGTCAAGAGCAAAGAAAATTGCATTTATTTGGGGCTAATTAGAATTGCAATCTGGGAAAACAGATTCCAGCAATCTTAAAAATGTGCTCCCAGGTTGGGTTTTACAAAATGGTGGCTTTAAACCACATGGGGGGGGGTAATGGGGGTAATTACATCTTTTATTAATCAGAAATTATCATTGGTACTGGTTGAAGTTAAGCAGTCTCCTAAGAAAGGGTCTGGGTGTGCTCTGACTCTGCAGGTAGTTTGTGGGAAGAAGTTCCTTGTAGAGAAGGTCCGTAGAGGTTAATAATTGATTTGAAGGTCTACTCTCATCTGGGAAATGAGGGGTGTCTGTAGCCCAGTTCAAAGTCTCAGCAGTGGATGTGTTTGTAATCTGATTAGGGCCTCCAATTCCATTGTAAGCCTTGAAGCAATGCTACTTCATTTTAATATTTTTCCTTTGACATTGGTTTCATCAATTCAGTGATAACTGAAGAATCAAAAAAGTACGAGGTCTGAGGTAGAAGAGACCACGAGAGTATAATCAATTGAAAAGCCCTTCTCCCAACATTAACAATACTTGAACAACCCCAACCTTGCAATACTTTTCAAGTCAATTTTATTTTGGTCCCTAGACTTAGGGATATCTAAGCTATAACCTGTGTTAAAAGTTCAAATACACTGAAATCACCCATTCAAAAAGCTATCCCTGGTAGGACATGAATTACAGATTTGAGGCCAGCCTCAGCAACCTAGCCGGAACCTCAGCAAGACCCTGTTTCAAATAAAAAATAAAAAGAGCTGGTTGGTGTAACTGGGAGGTAGAATGTCTCTGGGTTCAATCCCTAGAACAAAAGAAAAAAAGAAAAGGAAACAGAAGCTATTCCTCATTTTCTACCCTTCTCTTATGACTAGCTTTCCTTTTCTTATCAGACAAGTTCATGAAACAATACATTTACCATATTCTACTCTTCAGTGTGTGTGTGTGTGTGTGTGTGTTAATTACTGAAGATGGAGACTATGGACATTCTACCTCTGAGCTACACCCCCAGCCTGATTTTATTCTTTTATTTTGAAATGGTCTCACTAAGTTTAGGAGGGCCTCACTAAGTTGCTGAAGCTGGCCAAGAACCTGCTATCTCAGCCTCCCAAGTACTGGGATTACTAGCATGCATCACCATGTGTTCTTTGTTTTTTTATAGACTTCTTTAATAAGAATAATCTGTGAGCTGGATACAATAGCATATATCTATAAGCTACTCAAGAAGTTGAGGCAGGCAGAATGCCAGCCTGGGCAATTTAGAGAGACCCTGTCTCAAAAATAAAAAAATAAAATAAATAAATAAACAACTTAGCTCAGTGGTAAAGTGCTTGCCTAGTACATGTGAGGCCTTAGATTCAATCCCCAGTAACACACACACACACACACACACACACCTGGCTTCTGCTTCTACTAGTCCAATAAATGTCCCAAAAGTTACAGATGATCTCCATATTGCTAAATCCAAGAGTTATTTTTCAGTCAATATCTTCCTTGCCCTTTGGGACAGAAGTCAACTTCAGGAGCTCATAAGCAACTTGTTCAGACATGCCAGTATATGGCTCAGACACACATGCCTGTGCTCCTATCGATTACAGACCCTTGGATCATAAATTTCTTCCCACATCTGATGGACTTATGTCATCAATATATTTGTGGTTACTGATAAGTGTCTGGTAGTTCTTCATAAGCCTGCCAAAGACATTTCACAAAACCTACAAAAGCCCTACAGAACAGCAGCATTTTTGACTCTCGGCCCCTGAGCTGTTGCTTACTCCACAAGTCTACTGTGTGTACGACTTCGACCCAATGCTGACAGAGGACCAGCGAGACTCTTCAGCCTTCTTGGCTCCCAGACCAAACTTAGAATCTCCTTTTCCATTCCTGGACTTCGTTCATTATTTCCTCTCCCTGCGTGTTTGTAGCTTGTTATTTGGCAATTAATTGAAGTATTCAAATGATAGGACTTGTATATTGTCTAATGTACTTGTTTGACATAAATGATTAGAATTGTTAGTCTAGTATTCGTGTTAGAGTTGTTAGAATTATTAGTATGAAGTGTATCATGTTCATTCATATATAATTGACTTTAACAAAACAGCCACCCAGCATTCAAAACTAGTTTAACTCAGAGAATTTCCTAATAATTTCCTGTGTGTTATAACCTTTGAGCATTAAATAAACCTTGTGACATTGTGGAAAGACACAAATCGTGTGTGACTTGACTTATTGGTCTTAGGACCTTATAGCCTGTCGCTCATGACAGCCTTTTTATCTTTGTGGTAACTTCTTCTGCATTCTTTCTTTCTGTGATTTCTCTTAACATTCTTTCTTAACATTATTTTCATTTCTCTGGCTATATCCTTAGACCTTTCATTGCCCCTTCTTTTCATTCCTAAATTCAGTGTTCCCTAGTTTCCCCATCTCTTACTCATTTCTCATTCTCTCCATGGAACTGTATCTAAATCTTTGATATAACTTTTCCCATGTCTACCTTGGGCTGAGACCTCTCCTGCATGTTCAAATCATATGTCCCACTCCAGCATAGGATTGCCATGCACTCATCATTCATTCATTTATTCAAATATGCATTGAGTTTTGTGTTAGACATTCTTCAGGGTCAGGGTTAACTAAAGGAATCAGACATAGCTCCTGCCCATCAGGCAGCTCACATTCTAGTTAATAAAGCATTAGTTTCAGGTCATTTCTGCTTTTCACCTGGATTCACAAAACTGTGCTCTTCCTCTTCTTCCCTGATACCTCATCACTGTGCCTTTCTGTCACCCACACTGCTGGGCCTTCCAAATAACCTTTCCCACCAGGTACAACCATCCTCCACCACAGACTTTCCCTTAATTCTGAGGATACCAGAGGGTATGGCTGGTGATCAAGTACAGAGGAAGGAAAATGGTTATTTCTCAGATCCTGCACCACTGACATCAAAGACCTCTGCCTCGAGTCTTCAGGAGTATTCTTCCTGTACAGCTCACCAAATAAAGTGCACAACTAATTTTGACCATATTTTACAAGATATGTCCCTTAGAGCAACTAATCTCTTGGTATTCACCTCTTAAGACTAAATAGAATCATTGGTATAGTCTGGACCTTAAGAGTCCCCAAAGGTCCATGTGGTGAAGAAGTCCCCACCATGGTACTATAAGTGAGGTGATGAAATCTTTTGAGTGGTGGGATCTAGGGGGAGGCCTTCGGGTCACCTGGAGGGGTCCCCTTAGGGGACTATTCCTTCTCATTCTCTTTTGCTCCCTGGCCATCAGATGAAAGGTTCTGCTCCATCACATACTTCTTCATAATGTGTGGCTTTGCCACAGGCCCAAAACACAGGGCCAATCAATTATGGCCTGAAACCTGCAAAAAATGTGAACCAAGATAAAACTTTTCTTTTTACAAGTTGAATTATCTCAGGTATTTGCTATAGTGACAGAAATCTGACTGCCACAATTATTTAGCCTTTCCCCTTGGAACTGCCACGTCATCTGTTATAATAAGATATAGGATTGCCCCTTGAAGGACTCATAAATTGGTGTTTAGGGTTGATGTGATTGAGTCATGAGGATTGTAATCCCAGCAGTGGATAAATCCATTGTAACAGATTTATCTGAGTGGTGGCCTAGGCCCCATAGGATGTGGCTAGAGAAGGTAAGTTCCTGGAGGTGTGGCCTTGAAGAATTATATATGGTTCCTCCTCCCTTTGCTCTCTTGCTCTTGCTTCTGGCCTCCATGATATAAAGAGGAAAGCTTTGTGCTCTTACTTTCTCCACTTCCCGCCTGAATACCCCAGCTCTGTGGTCCCCCTCCTCACATGGACTGAACCCCCAAAATGTGATCTAATAATCTTCCCTCCTTTAAGTTACCTGGTCAAGTCTTTTAGATTATAGCTGTGAAAATGCTGACAAATACATCATCTCATCCCTTCCCTTTTCTCTAATCTCTAACTACTGAGGACACTGCCTGTCTCGCTGGACTGATTTCATTTCTACCTTCTAGTCAGGATGGGCTCTTTCAACTTGCTAACAAAATTTATCTGGTTTGGGCTCAATTTTAAAAGCTATCTTTTCCCCTATTTGCCTCATTGTGAATCTGGGAGGTCCAGACTCTGGGTTCAAATCTGTAGAGGATCTCTTGTTTATCTTTCTCCTAGTGGTAGACATCTCGAGCTATGCCTATACACATTGTTAATCAGAACCAACCTTGTGGCTCAGTACATCTGGCTCTTCTCTTCTTTCAACCATCCTTCTGCCTTTCATAAGCCCACCCTAATTTTTTCTATTCAAAAAAGTTCTAGCATGCCATTTTGTTCATTTCCTCTGCTCTCAACTGACATACACAGTATTTATTTTCATCTCCGTCTTTCCTCTCTTTTCCTATAAAACATGTACTTCCAAGAGCTGGTTCTGTCTTTAGTGCTCCATCTTATGTTGCCCCGAATTCCCTCTTCCCAACTGAAGGTTCCTTTTTTGCAGGGGTCAATGGAGAAAAATACAGGGATTTCTATAATCCACATAAATGTATATCAAAACATGAATTTTTACCCAAATTTCCTATGGTCATCCATTTATACCAGTATGTTTAACAGGCAATGGGTTTAAGATGCAGACATATCTGTTCTGGAATCCTATCTTTGCCACAAACTAGCCAAATGACTTTGGCAATTTTAATAACTATATCAGCAATATTAATAATATTTAGAATAATAAAGTCAGTGGTGGTTGAGGGTCTATATCTTATCTTGAACTTTATATTTGCTACCTAAATTTCACAAAAATTTACAAGGAAGGCATCATTATCTAAAACTTATAAAGAATGAGACTCAAAGAATTTGGCAGGAGGCTTCAGTTCCTCACCACATGTGCCCCTCCACAGGGCTTCTCAAGGCATGGCAGCTTGCTTCTCCCAGAGCAAATTATCCAAGGGTGCGGGCAAGAGAGAGAGAGACAGACAAACAGACAGATAGACAGACAGACAGGGATAGAAGCCAAAGGGTCTTTTACAACCTAATCTTGGAATTGATGTACCATCACTTCTGCAGTATCCAATTATAGGCCACACAGAGAAAGCCTAATACAACCAATGCATGATTTATGTGGGCATTATACCAGATTGTGAAGACCAAGAAGCAAGGTTCGGGGGGGAGGGAGCATGTTGGAAGCTGGCTACCAAACCAACAAAAATAAGCAGTGATATATTTTTTGTTTGATATTTTTATCCTTAGAAGAGTAAAATTTACACACCATTTAAAAACCCAAAAGCAATAATAAGCAAACTATGACAACAACAGTCTCCTATGTATAGCCCCAACTTCCACTAATAAGTCACACTTTCCAAAGACAAATATTTTTAACACTTTTAGCAATTTTTTTCTGTGTAGTTATTGTTTAGTGCCAAATAATATATTTACATCTTTTTTATTTATTAACTTTAGGCACTATCTAAAGTCTTGGATCTTGGATGTCAATTTAACATACTTACTTCTATATCCCAACACCACCTCCCCAACACACACACACACACACACACACACACACACACACATACACACTCTCACTACCTAATCGTTCCAATATACCATAAAAGTCTCCTTACCTGATGTGAAGTTAGCTGGTTAATGGAGAAGTTAAAGAGAGTAATTATACAAAATGATCTATAAGCCCTTCACATTCAGTTTTAGCATAAAATATGTCATTGTGCATTCATTCATCAAGCTTTTGATGTAGGGCCAAGGCCTTTTTTTCCTTTGAGAGTGGATCTGCTGATTAGAAGTTACCATCATGTTCTTGTGTGAATCACACTTATAACATCTTCTGCAATTTCCAGTTTAGAATTCTTTAAAACAGAAGGAGAAGTTAACTCTGAAAAAAAAAAACTTAACAAATGTAAAACTTTCCTATATTTGGTGTTTTTTACCCTTCACTCTTTTACAATGGTCCCTCTCGATGCTAATTTAACCACAAATGTTTTTAGTGATTTTCACTTATTTGTTAGCTTGGTTTTTGTTTGCTTTCCTCACATTTCAAGTATTTATGTGGTACAGGCATAAGTACAACTGGCATAAAAAGATTTAAGGACAAAAACTCTTGAACCTTAGTAAGCATACAACTCAACCAGTAAGAACAAAAACACATAGATATTGCACAGACTAACCCACTAGCCACATATATTCAGTCTTCTGAAGGCATCGGATAATGTGTTTTCTGCTGGACATAAGGACTGTCCATCAATCCCAGAGTCAGTTGAGTGGATCCATTAAGAGAGTTTCTATGATTTTCCCCCCCAACAAAAGCAAAATTGGGAAGGGGATTGCTTTCTACCAGAAGATCTTCAGTGATTAGCACTGTGGATACAAAGTATTTAGAAGAGCAGTCCTACAATTCTAAAGGAATTTTGAATGGAACTTGTCAGTTGAGAAGCAAACAGCACTCCTTACCTACATAGAAGTCCCTGAAATTATCACTTAACAGTAATTTCTGATTCACATAAAGCAGTTAAATTATATTGTATTGTCTATTTAAGGATGTAGAAGGTACTGGCACTGTATACAGAGTTTCATCAAGAAGACAGAAATAAACTTTGGCACTTGCAATGTTTGACTCTCCAACTTCCCCTCTATCCAATTCTACATTATCTAATAGCAATATCATTTAGGGAATTGAGCCCATCTCCAGAAGTTGATTTTATTTGTCTTGGTCAAACATGTCTGCCTGCTCTTATGCTTGGCCTGTACCAACTTGGGCCAGAAAGTTACTACGAAAGATTTGCCAGTGGCTTCTGTGTAGTTTCTTCTAAATTTCTTTCTGCTTTTAAAATAAATATATGGGAAGTGATATATGGTTGGATGCAATTGAAATGAGTTATGCCCAGATTTTTGCTAAGAGTTGTTGTGATCAAGGACCTGATGGTAATGTCAAAATACTGAAGAGTACAGTGATCAGAGAATTGTAAAGAAATAGAGGTGGTGCCATGATTACATTGTGCCTGATAATCTGGTCTTAAATTATATGAGCATCAATGTCCTTATTCTTTAGGCCTATTTGGTCACATTTCTACTTTTTATAACCAAACACATACTATATTTTGTTGTTGTTGTTGTTTAGTATTCAAAAACTTCTTTAATCATGAGGTAAAAAGCATTCTTTACATGGAAACCTCTTAGTTTATGGAAATTCAAAGAATTAGATGCTACGTTAATTTGTACATTACACTAATAGGGTTTGTTACCCCAAGATGGATAGTTAAAATATGATTTTTAAAGAAAAGCTGTTTGGTTAAAATGTAACTCTATGATTGATAACAAAGAAAGCAAACTGTCACCACATCTACTCCTAAAATATCCAGCAGGGCCACTATCAGAGCTCAAATCCTAGAATCCATGGGCCCAGGGTATGACTGAGGGTAGGTACTTCTGATAATACTTGTAGGGTAGGGGCATAAAAATACACATATTTCTAGAATCAAAATATCTAGTTCAACAAAATATCTAATTTAGCTAAGTGCGGTGGTACACTCATATAATCCCAGTACTTGGGAGGCTGAGACAGAAGGGTCACAGGTTCAAGACCAGCCTCAACAATTTGGTGAGACCTTTTTCCAAAATAAAAAATTAAAAAGGCTGGGGTTGTAACTTGCAGGTAGAATGTTCCTGGGTACAATACCTACTCCCCCCCCCCCAAAAAAATCTAATCCAAGATTACATCACTGAGTCAAAGGACAGCCTAGATCAAGGGTGGTTAATGAAGCGTGAACTCAACTCTTCAGCTTTTTCATACATACACAATTTCCAGTAAAATTAATGCTGCATACTAGTCATATCTGTGAAATCAAGTTCATGTTTCTCAAAGATGAGGTTATATGATTATTAAAATTGTTTCATAATCAATCTAGAGAAAATAGTTGATAGTATATCTCTAATCCTTACCTATATAATTAAAATATCATGTCCTTATCCAATAAACCAACAATTTATGACTGTATCTACTTTTTGCAGTCACTGCACCAGGTGCTTATGCTTCCTACCATATGTAGTTTGGCTCCTTTGAGGGGTACTGTGGATTACACCCAAGGCCTTGAGCATATTAGGCAAGAGCTATACCACTGAGCTACATCCCTAGTCCTATACTTCAGATATTGAATGTCCTCCAAAGACCCATGTGTTAAAGGCTTGGTCCCAGGGTGACACTATTGGGAGATACTGTGGACTTTTAGGAGGTAGGGCTTTATGGGAGGCCCTTAAGTTATTGGGGCAGGCCGACAAAGGGACCTTGGCCTCTTCTCTCTCTTTTGCTTGATGGTTGATGAAATGAGCAGTTTTGCCCCATCAAGTGCTTCCATTGTGATGTGCTGTCTTGTCTCAAGCCCCAAACAAGGGTCCCAACTAATCATAGACTAGAATTTTCAAAACTTGAACCAAAATAAGCCTTTTCACTAAATCAATTCATTATCTCAGGTATACTCTTACAGTGAAGGAAAGCTGACTAGGTTAGCTTCGGGTTGCTATAACAAAATAGGCTGGGATAATCAGATAATATGGTAGGGCACATGCCAGACGTTCTAATTGGAAGATGTTCTTGCAAAAATAAAAAACAAAAATCTCATCCTTACAAAGTCCATCCCCTGTACTGACTTGTTGGATAATTTTAAAACTGGAAGCACCAAGTCACTGTTCCAGAACTATTTCCAGGTCCTATTCCTAACCTATTATCTCAAAATCTCTGGTAGATGAAAAGTAAAGATATGTTTTTTTTAATAAGATTTCCAGGTGATTATGTATGTTAGTGTTGAAGAATTTCTGGATTAGGAGCTTAAATTCCATTTGAAACTTTCTCTGCCAAATTTCAGAAGAGACCAGAAGAATACTCCACAGAAATATGAGGAATGATAGAAAAAAAATCGAAACAAAACTATACACTCTCTTGATAAACAGTGAAGAATTACAAAGCTAATGTTATCCCAGGTGAAAGACAGATCCAGAAATATAGAAATGCATTCATAAAATAACAGGAATGGCCAAAAAATGGAGAGAAAGATGCAAATAAACATTTCTGTTTGACCACACTCAAGAATGAGGCACATTTTATGTTTACAAACCTCATCTCTTGACCTCTTCTTTAAAAGCAATATAGGTTATTCTAAAGCAATTCTTTAGTTAGCTTTGTTGAGTGGTTTTGACAATTGTTTTTTCCACAATAAGTAATTAAGTCAAATGTTTTACTGTTGTAGTTGTTATAACATGAAAGTAATTATTGGGACATAAAAATAGAATAACAGACTATTAAATATATCTGATGATCAGTTATGTGCATGTGGGAATAATCTGTTATGAAGGGAAATATAGATACTTTGGCCAAAAGATCTGTGTCTAATCCATGTCTAACTACTTTGGATTTTAGCATGTTAAGGCTGAAATGCATCTGAGAAATTTTAATTCAGCCCCTCCTATAGATGCGACCATTGAAACCTAAAGAAGTCAATGTGTCTTAATATGACAGAGTTATTTAATGACTGAGGCAGGATAAAGCTTAGATTTCCTGATTCTTGGTCCAGACTTCTTTCTTCCACACCACAGTGCCTACTCTCTGCAGATTACCAGGTGAATAACTAGTCAGTTGCAGCCACTATAAATATGCAAATCATATGCAGAAGTAGGACCAGGCAATTATGTGGTATCAGCAGAATTATGGGGGAACAGTAATCATGCTCTTTGTAGAAAGGCAGTAGAACACATGACTGGAATAGGAATTCCCTGGGTTTGAACCCAACTCTGTTGTATCCCTGGTGTTTGACCTTAGGTGAGTTTTTCAACTATTCTCTATCACAGTTTTCTTATCTGTGATGTAGTGACTAAGGCCCAGCATTAAGAAAGTGGGGATAGAGTTCTTATAAGACTTAGACTATTCAGAACAGTGCTCAGTGCACAATATCTGTATAGGAGTTTGTTAAATAAATATGCATTATACAATACATACTGTAGGTAGTTTCTCTCAGTGTTCCTTGTCCAGGAGTTCCTGTTTCCAAGTCTGGCTTTTACTTTTTCCAATTACTTCCTTCGAGTAATTCATGGATATCATTTCCTGGGCCATACTTCTTTACATAAAGTCAAATTGTCCAAAATAAGTTGTCCTTAAAGATTCTCATTAGTAAAACCAGTATTTTTGTGATTTGTTTGAATTGGGTCCAGCTAACATTTCTTAGGGATATATCACACTCTTTTGTGTCACAGTGTGTGAATATAATGTAAACTTGGTTCCTTCCACCTTTACAAATCTGTACAAGCAAGGTTATACTAAATGACATTGATGAAATTTCATTAACTCCTGACCAATATTCTCAAATACAGAACTTAGCTCCATATCCCATTCCTCAGTTTTATCCTTTAAGGTCTGGGAAATCTCAGGTGTCACATATGTGCCTCCCACTCATGGGGACCCATCACTGCCACCATGTCCAGAGGCCACTTTGTGAATGTCAAAATATGACGATAGCCCATCTCCCATGGCTCCAAAACTGTCAGCTCATTTTCCACACGGCATCTGTGGTCCTGATTGTGATGCAAAATATCCCTCTGCCATACAGTATCACAATGTATTACCTAGGAACCAAGTCCTTCATGTAACAGGATCCTTCCATTCCCACCTGTAGCCTCTCCTTTAAAACGTCTCAAGTGGAGGATGCTGCTTTTCCCACCCTAATTTTCCCTGACCCCTACTCTTCCTTCAGGAAAATAACAAGACACCTGAAACAGTTTGATTCCAAGAAGCATCCCGTGACTTCTTTGGGTTATCCCCCAGCAAGTCCAAATCACAGCTCAGGCTAAAGAGAAGCCCCTTCACTTGTCCTCGCCACTTCTAGATCTCATATACTTTCTTCCCATTTTTGATAATCCAAATGATGATTATTACAGTGGTTTCTTTTCCACAGAATTTGTTTCCAGTGCTTAATCCATATACTACCAATTTCTGGGTGGGCTACTTTAAAAATCAGTCTTCCAAGTGATAGGTAGATGTCTAGTCAGAATCATAACTTCACTTTTATTCAACATAAAATGGCTTAAGATTGCATTTCCTGCTTCATAAAAATATTTAATGCCCCAAATTGTTAATCTACCACCCTTCCTCACCCTCCTATAACTCCTGGCGCAGGAATAGGCCAGAGTGATTTGGCTCAGGGTGAGAACTAGCTCTCTTAGGAAGGCATGCCTGTCTTGTTTCTATGTACCTGCTGACACTTAGCTCTCTAAGAATATTGGTCAGGCCATTTAACATTGTTGTTCCTTCATTGTTAAAGAAATCACAGATATATCCTATCTACTAGGCAGCATTTAGCTCAAAGACCACTCTTGAATTTTCTACCCAGACCATTTTCATATTCTAGCTCATTGAATGATTCAATGAACCCAAGTAGCTAGGTTTTCTAAATGTAATTCATATTTTATCCCAAGTCTAAAAGGAAGGGGTTCTATTTTCTCACTCTGTGTATTTAACCCAAGGTCATTAACAATAACCCATGGCAGTATGGGCTAGTCCATGGTCTGATGAAGACAGCCTTACATTCACTATTTTGAACAGAGTTGTGAAGCCCATAATACCTGGCCTAATAGATACTAACGGTAGGCTGCTGCAGTCACCCAAGCCATTTCATCTAGTTGGCAATTCCATCATGTTTAGGATATGATTGCTCAGATGGAAAATTAGTTTTAGTATGACAACATCACTAAAAGTTTTTGAGGGATAAATAAGTTGGCCATGAGACACAAACATTTGTTGCTGAGATCAATGGTGAGAAGGCTCCCTGGTTCCATTTAGAAGGGTTTGATGATTGTCTTCAAAGCGCTTGGAAGCTCTAGCACAATAAACACTTTGAAGCACAGTGCTTTGTCATCCTCCAGCCTTAGGCCTGCCAGTTTCTGGCATAGATTAGCAATGTTTGTCTTTTTTTTTTTTTTCTGTCTTTCTTTTTTTCTTTCTTTCACAATGGGAGAGTTTTGCCTTAATGACTGCCTCTATCCCTTGGGAGTCCCAAGTTTTTCAAATGGCTTAGGCTTTGGTACTCCACTGTGTTGAGACAAATTCATTAATGAAAGGCGCATTCCCTGAGATCTTTTGTTGCCACATTATAGTATTTGTGTTAGAACATCTTGTCTCCCACATCACAATGATGCAGGCAAGGCTACCACCATGACAGTCAGAATTACGGCAGCAAATTAACTCTGGCCCTGGGTGGTTTTTTCAATGCTCTTTTTTGACAGTGATTGGACCTTTTCTCAGCACTGACTTCTTCCTAAAGAAAAATCTGTTTAAAAAAATAAAATAAAATAAAAAATGTTCATCAATCAGTTGACCTAGTATTTCCCCTAACCACCTCCAGATGTGAACTGTCAAATGTTCTGTATGAAAAACATGTTCCTGATGTCCAATGGGTGAATTTGAAGTCATGGTGGAACTCCTAGGACCACAGGCTCTTCTTGAAATTGGACATTGACAAGTGAGACAATTGTGCATTTCCAAAAAGTCTTGAAACCACTCTGTGGTTCTTTGATTATGGATAAACAATTTGCCTACTTTTCTTACCATAGGCACTAATTATGTGACAAAGAAAGTATGAGATGGTATAATGGAGAATTGCTAATGAGCCCTGACTTTTTATGGGTCAAAGAGAAGACTCAAAACTGGATCAATACAGAAACACTAGAATTCTTTTAAAGGGGCAAAAAAGAAACTATTTGATGCAAAAAGGAATTATTACATAGCTCTATTTTGATAGTCCCTCAGACAATTGTTTTCCAAGAAAGGATTAAATTTCTATAGGACATGGGTTTAGGTGTGAAATCATGACATATTCTCTTATATGTGTGTATGCATATTAAAATATTTTCTTTCAGTTCTTTTTGTCTAGGATATGACATCTATATAAATTTCTTAACAATGTTACCCATTTATAATTCAGTGTGGATTTTACCTCATTTCTAATATGCATTTGTTATTAAACTTGTTGGGAAATGAAGGTTAATACACACAATTCCACATGCGTGCACACACACACAAATATCTTTGGACTTATAAAGTACTTGAGACAAAGGGTTTCCTCTAGCAAAATATAAAAATAGAAAACTAAAACAAATATAAAGAAAAACTAAGAATTCTCATTTTCTAATTAAAAACTTAAAACTCTCCTACTGAAATACAAAGGAGTTGGGATGAATTTATATGAAACTGGTATTTCATGAGATAAGTGCAAGTGAACTATCAGGTAGGTGAGTGTAATGTGTCGGTATTAAAAAGTTGTGTCTTCTATAGTCAATCCACTGTCCTCTTTTTTTTCTTAATATATGAGCAAGCCCAAAGATGTAATTTTAGAAAAGCAAAAAGAAAATTAACTTTAAACTTGAATATAGACCTGGGTTGGTATCTTAGTTCTAATTAATGTTACTTAACTATGCTTAGATTCCTCTGCAAAAGCTGGGATAACACCTACTGAATAGGGTGGTTAAGCAATGACAGGCAAATTTCAAGAGAAATTATGCATAGGCATATTCTCAAACCACATGGGCATTTATGGACATTATTTCCCCCTATATAACCTTGGAGATGGACACATATACTAGACAAAACTATGGAAAAAAGGTTGAATTAATTCTTGACTTTACTTTTGACTCTGAGTTGGTTCTGTTGGTCCCAGTACTAGGAATAAGTGTGTTTTCTTCACATTTACATAGTTCTCTAGATCTGGTTGCTCCATGTATTTCTAGTTTTCTAGCCAGAAAGAAAAAGAGGAAGAAAGAAGGGGAGAAGGAAGAAGGAGGGAGAGAGAGAAGGAAAGAATATCTCTCTATTTCCTATAAGCAGTTGCCACTACAGTTGGAGAAATAGGAAATTAACAAAATGAATAAAGTTTAAATATTGCTGGCCAAAGCATCTGCAGCCTATTACAAACCCCTTCCATGGCAATATATATTTTTTCTGCTTAAGCTCTCTCACTCCATATTTTGTACTCTCTCCCATATTCAGTCTGTTTCTAATCCTCTTCTGTATAATTACAGTAGAAACAAAATTATCACCCAGCAAAGATGTGGCAATATGGGTGCAAAGTTGATCTTGGAAAATCAGTAAGTAAGACATAAATTAAAAAAATAATAAAAAATACATCCCAAACAGGTCTTTTTATTTAACATAAGGCCAAAGAAGCTATCAGGCGTTGCTGAATACTGTCCACTAACTGTACAAAATATTGACTGCATGCCTCGCAAACACCAAAATATCCGCTGGAATGCCATAGAAATAAATAACTTCTGCTATAAACACATGAAAACATATCAAACTGTTATCTCTTTAAACATATTGTAAATAAAAAATTACCAGTACTTCTACACAATAAATATTAAGAAACCATTGACATAGTTGAAATGCACTCATATAAATTAACAACTTTAATTACATTAGCCAAACAGACATTGGTTAAAGAACTGCATGTAGTATGCAAACACACACACACACACACACACACACACACACACACACAATAAAAATAAAAACAAATGAACGAACAACATCAACCACAGAACATAAAAAGTTTTAAAACAAAACAGGCTTCAGATTATCTTGGCTTTCATAATTATATTTTTCTTTTAAAGAAAAATATCAACCCATTGTCAATGCACTGTTTTTCAAAGCATTTAAATAGAGGGTAAAACCCATTGAAAATTAATACAGAAGAAATGATTCACTTTATGCATAAAAATAAATAATAATATAGCTGAGACATGTGGTTTACTTCTGCTCTTGAAGATGTGAACAGCTTCTAAGCATTCATTTTCTCTGACCCATACAATAGCTTCTCAGTAATACAGGGTTTAATTTAAACACATACAATGTCCACCCCCAAACCTCCTGCCCACATCTACAAGTTTCATTTATTATGTAGGTTTTCAGGGTGACTAAGTTTTTCTCTACATTGAAAAGGGAAGTTGCCAAAAGGCCCACAGGAAATCATATCTTCAAGTGAACATGATAATTTGAACCTTAGAACCTATATTTTCTATAACTGAGGCATACTTGGCTCTCTGATTTTGAGAGTCACCTCCTGAAGTCCAATCCCACAAGGAAAAAACTGACTTACTCTACCTTTAAGGAGAATACAAGGACTCTCCTTGAAAATGGAGTGTGGAATCAATCTTAAACAAACATGAAATTGGCTGGTCTTCTGTGACAAGAAGATCCCAACTCAGTGTGCTGGAATTTGCCTTACTTTTTTGGAAAAAAAAAGAAAAAAGAAGAAAATGTCAATTCATCCTATAAAATATTTATTATTCATTAAAAGATATTAAGGACAAGTGCTTTTCAGAGCTTCTAGAATTATTACAGGCAGATATTTAGGAGCCCAGAGATCAGCCATAGAGAAAGAATGGCCAGAGAGTAGGTTCAGATAAGAGCCCTCCTCCCATTAGGCAAAACACACTATGAAGAATCCAAGATGATAGAATTTTAAAACTTTGAATTTTGGCCTCACACATCTATTTGAAAATAGTGGTTATTCATAAGGCTTTGCATCTTCTGAAATTATTAAAGATGCTAACGTAATATCTTCCAATATTATTAGAATTGGTAGCAATTCACGATTCTATCACAAAGCTATATAAATTGAGTGAAACAAGGTTAAAATTGTTGGGTGTATGAAAACCTGATAATTTGCTATCCAATCAAAATATTGCCAAATGTAATTTCCTTTCACTCAGTTTTTAATCACTATGGCCACCAATCAAGCCCTATTACCCTCAATATGCCTAGGACTTAAAGGGCTGAGCAAGATGGCAGATTGAGATGAATGGGAACCACGCACAGCTGTCTTTATAAGTTCCTGCTTTTTCCATGGCCTTGTTCATCTCTGCTATGGCTGTGAGCAAGGACTTATTTCCTTACACTATCACCAGAGGTTCCAGTATTAGTTCCAGTATCAAAGAAGAAGCAGTTTAAAAGGCCCTCAAAGTTTTTCAGGAAAATTGTTGAAGTCGAGCATGGCCATCCACTCCTTTCCTCTCCATACCTATCTTCCCTACATGCGTAATATCCCAGGTCAATGGACCTTAACTAGAAACCACTCCTGCGCCTCTCATGCACTCCATGTTGTATTTCCTGAAAAGACAGGGCAGGCCCCTAGAACATAATAAGTACATTTGCCCAGTTACAAGGCTCATTTGCCTAATGTTATAGTATACTGATAATATAATTTTTTAAGAAGAGCTAAACCACCTTTGGTAATATTTGGTTTCTCACTGATATTTCACTTTGCTACAATTACTTTTTTTTTAAGTCTACAAATTGACAGAAGGCCAAAAGCTTCAACATTTTGCAAAATACTGATAAATGTAATTTTTCTCCGTTAAAATTTTTTTCTATTTTTTTTAAATTTTGCAAACCTCAAACAAGTCAGCAAAAATAAGGTTCTGTATTTTAAACAGCACATAACTGAATGACTTATTAGCTGTTCTAGGCAAGCAAAATACTAGAATAAATTAGACAGAAACTTAACTTTAAGAATACACTTTGATATTTATAAGACAAACATTACTTTCTTTTTGCATCTGAATCAATACATACAAACCTACACATCAAAAGTTTTGGCTGTAAATTAAAATATTACAAATTATATTCCTGCTCTTCTCTTTGCCTCCTCTTAACTGTTCTCTTCATTAACTTCTACTCTCTTAAGCACCTTCCTCCAAATTATTTATCTTTTAAGTAGTAACAACAACAGTATTTAAATACCCAGTGGGTACAAGTAACATCTCTCACAATCAGGCCTAAATCATTAAAAAAAAAAAAAAAAAATGCACCCAACTCTTATTTTGGTTTAAAGTCTATTTTTTCCCGAAAAAGTTTCTGATTTAAGATTGATTCCAATAGATAATAAATATAAATTGAAAAAAATCGGCCCACAGTTTTGATTAATATCCTGTTTTCCCCACAGGGGATAACTTGTAGGGGGTGGGGGCGAGAAAGAGGAGGGAATTTGATCCCTGTACACTTAAAGAGGACCTTGCTGAATGGTCACTGGAATTTCCAGACTTTTTCCCAACCAAATTTTTGAAATGTGCCCACCTAGTTCAAAGTAAAAGCAAAAACTATAGCCTATCCTTCTTAAAAATACTGTGTTTTGCACACAAACATTCATTGCTTTAAGAACATTAAAAAAAGACAGCCTGAAGTGCTTAAAATGTGTATGGACATGGTACAATACATGTATATATACACACAGATATGCTTATGAACAAGCAATGTATATATACACATAAAAGCATGTAGTCTCATGAATTTGATTGAACTTGATATCCAACAGTGTACAACTACTGTACATCCAGTATGAAATGTCCTGTTTCATGGATGTAAAAGGAGTCAAAAAGCAAACTTCTCAGGTCTTCTAAGCCTGAACACAAACCCCCCTACTCGATCTTGAATCTCAACCCCTGACTCATTGATGGTGAATGATACCAACCACAGACAGACTGTTTAAAGGCTCACACAAATGTCTTTGGTGTATGTGTCTATTTTTTAAGGTACAAAATAATAATAATAATTATAATTATAATAATAAAAATAGCTATTTTGTGTGCTGTAGCAGTTCTTTTATAGCTCACATTAAGTGCAGCTCTTAAACCCCACCCCCACCCCCACCCAAAGAAAATACTTGTTAAATAAGGATTAGACAGGTCAAACACCATTGTAGTGCAAATAGTAAACGATAAAAAAAAACAACATTTACAAAATATAGAAATGTTTGGATCCAACAGATGGACAAACATATTCCTTTCAAGTATCTCTCCTTGAAGAAAATAAAAATTAATCAGGTTACTTCCAATACAAAAAAGTCTCTCTTTTTGTTCTCTCTCAGGTAAACAGTTTCAAACCTATTAGGTTGCATAGTTCTAAGATCATAAGCACCTTAACGAAATGTAACTTGGTATTCTTTTTTCCTTGATCTTTCATTCTTCCCATTCTTGGTCTCAATTTTTTTTATGTTGGTATTTTTTTGTTTTGTTTTGTTGCGAAAGTGGTGCAGAAAAACAAAGTGTGACCATCTGCACATTCTTGTTATTTTACTGGTGTGTGTGTGTGTGTGTGTGTGTGTGTGTGTGTGTGTGTGTGTGTGTGTGTATGTCTGCTGATACACACAGAAATAGTGTCACATGGACATACTTATGACCTGGGTAACTGGGTGGGACTGGCCCTTTCAAACTCATGGCTTTCTAGACATTATTTGGGTTGTGCTAGCCACGTCACCGTGGACTAGACAAGTTGACTTCCAGGCTCTCAAAGGAACGGCAAGGGGGAGAGGACAATACCCCGCTTAAACAACTGATGTCACTAGTTTGGTTTTGGAAGAAATGAAGGGTACACCATTCTCCCCTTTCCTCCCAATCCCTGCCTCCTTCACTGCTTCATCTCTGAGCCCTGGCTAAGGATTTTTTTTCCACATTTTCCTTCATCTGTTTCATCAGGTTTTGTTTTTAGTTTAGTTTTTGTTTTTTTGTTTTTTTTGTGTTTTTTTTTGTTTGTTTGTTTTAATATCTATTTTTCTGGTTGTTAAACTCAGAAACCTTAAGAATTTCTTCATTTTGCCACTGTCTTCTCAAGACAACTCTAGATCCCTTCCCCCCCGGGCTGGGTGGCTCTAGGAACACCCGCACTCCTCCACGATCATGTTCTGAATGTCCTTTTTGATGATGTTCTGACCATCATCGTAGTACAGCATGGACATGGGTCTCAGCTTGGTGGGCACACAGCACGATTTGAGGTTGGCGAAGGGGCTGTGCCCCCGCATGCGGTAGTGGTTGATGACGGTCGAGTGAAAGGAGAGCGAGGACCCGGAGGTGCCAGCGATGTGGCTCGGGCACTCACCCTCACAGTAGTTGGCATGGTAGCCGGAAGGAGCTATGATCCAGTCATTCCAGCCGATGTCCTTGAAGCTGACAAAGAACTGTTTCTTACAGCAGATGTTGACCTTGCCGTCACACTCCAAGCCTCGCCGTCGCCTGCGGTGAGGGTGGTCTTCCGACTGCCGAGCTTGCAGCATGAGGAAAGGTCTGTGAGACTGCTCCTTCTCCTCATCTGCCCCTCCTTCGCCTCCATCTTTCTTCTTCCCATCCCCATCCTCTTCTTTCTTCTTCTTCTTGCCCAGGAGCACCAGGCTGGCACCGCTCTCCTGGCACTGCTCACAGGCAATCCGCACATCCAGGGAACTCTTGCCCTGGTCCAGCAACCTCTGGATGCTGCTGGAGACAGGAAAGATGTGCCAGGTGCTCTTCCGAGCATCCACCACCTTCTCTGAGAGCAACAGTTCACTCCTCTCGCCCTTTAAGCCCACTTCCTCGGCCTCGTCCCCTGTGTCCAAGCTGCCCTGAAGGTGCTTCTGCTGCTGAAAGAGGCGGATGGTGACTTTGGTCCTGGTTCTGTTGGCCTTGGGGACTTTCAGGAAGAGCCAGATTTCTGCGCGCTCCACCACTGACAGGTCACTGCCTTCCTTGGAAATCTCAAAGTGCAGCGTCTTCCTGGCTGTGCCTAAAGACAAAACACAGCACAAGAGAAAACAGGGACACTTGTTAGCCCCAGGGTTTGCATCCCTCACGAATTCCAGGCAAGCAAGAGTGCTCTGTTACAAACCATCTCAAAGAAAGGTCTGCAAATGATAGCCCATGGGTCAAATCTGTTTCAGTGCGGCCATATTAAGAATGGTGTTTACTGTTTTGTTTTGTTTTGTTAGTGTTGGGGATTGAGCCCAGGGGCACTCTACCTCTGAGCTACACTCCTAACACCCTCCCCCTTTAAAATTTTGAAACAGACTCTCTCTGAGTTGCTGAGGGTCTTACTAAGTTGCTGAAGCTGGCCTCAAGCCTGCATTCCTCCTGTCTCAGCCTCCCAAGTATTGGAATTAGAGGTGTGCACCATCACGCCCTGCGAGTTTTTACATTTTGAAATTGTTGAAGAAAAAATCATATTTTGCAACATGCAAAACTTATCTGAAATTTAAACTTTAGTGCCCATAAAGTTCCACTGCAATACAGCTATACTCATTATTTTATACGCTGCCCGAGGCCACGTTTGTACTATGAGACAGAATTTAGTAGCTATGAGTCTCCGGACCACAAAGCCTGAAATATGTACTCTCTGGCCTCTTACAGAAAAAATGTTTTCAGACCTTTGTTTTAGAATGAAGAGGGCCCCGGGGGTCTGATTGCGTTGACTCACTGGTTAACCTCAGTTTCATCTTCTGTAAAGTGGGAGTGACATGATGACATTTGACCTATTATCTCAGGGACTTGGAAGGATCAAGTGGGATCACTGCACTGAAAACACTCTGGAAGCTCTAGCAGGCTATGAAAATATTCTCACACAAAAAGGCAAACAGGTTCTCCCTGGCCCCACTGTGGGGATCGGGCAGGCTGTACTCTGAGCTGGTCTCCTCTCCCGTCTGTCGCCACCCTGCCTCACTCCTCCCTCACTCTTTCCTGGGTCACTGCCACAGGCTTTTCTCTATGTGGCCTCTGCGGCACTGAGTCGGGCCTCTCTCCAATCATTTCTCCATTAAGTGGGAAAGGAATCTTCCTGAGAGGCGAGTCCGGTGTGCCACCCTGTCTTTCAACTCTTCTCCTGGCTGCCCTTTGCTCTGTGTCCAGCATCAGCGGCTCTGCCTTCAGCTCCACCTCTTGCCCAACCCTCAGTTCTTGGTGGTCCAGCTGCAAAGTGTTTCCTGGAGGGCTTGAGTGTCCCAGTCTCTCTCTTACAGCAGGCAGTGACACCCGCTGTTCCTACCACCTCGCTGTCCTGCCCCACCCCCAACACACCAGCCAGAGTGGCTGATCTTAAACATGTTTCAGTTTTCAGATGGAGGACACTTCCTCCAGAAGCCTTCCCGGCTATCTCCTCTGTCACCACCCTCAGGCGAGCCTAGGTTAGGATACCTGAGGTCTGAGTCTCATCTTTCATGTTTACTGCCATGGTCTAGTGATTAGCAGAGAATAGGCAACAATGCAGGCATCCTCTTGGCATTGCATTAAGAGAGCCACCTCCTACCTCTTGGTCCCTCATGTTTGCCTTTGTCCCTTCAGAATGCACCAAATGAGCACCAAAATCATATTTTACATAACAGCTGATACTAAGGTAAAAGAAACCCTTGCATTGTCAGGGCTGCTGGATTCAGCAAGCCGTCAATTCTAGCCTAACTCTAAAGTTAGAAAGTCATCTTTTTCCTTCTTTTTGCATAAGCACCTGTACATTTATTATTCAGCTCCATTTACTATAAGAAACAGGTGTCCCAATTAGAATGCTTTGATTAATAAAATATTTTCCCTCATTTCCATGTTTACCACTTGGCGGTGTCTAGAAACAGATCCTCTTTTACCAGACCAAGTGCCTATTTGCAACTGACCGCTGTCCATGGATCCCACGGACAAATCTGGGAACAATCTTTGAGCAACTCACCTTACAAGTTACAACTTGGCCAAGTGTGGTGGCGCACACCTGTAATTCCAGTACTTGAGAGGCAAAGGCAGAAGAGAGAAAGATTGTCGGTTTGAGGCCAGCCACAGCAACTTAGTGAGACCCCTAGCAACATAGTAAGACTCTGTTTCAAAATTAAAAAAAAAGGCCGGGAGTGTAGGTCAGAAGTAGAATGCCTCTGGGTTCAACCTCCAGGACCAAACCATTTTAAAAATTAAATAAAAAATAAGAAGTCACAACTCACTAGGAGGATCTCCCTGCCTGGATTTCTATAGCTAACGGAAATCCAACCGTACTTATCACTCGAGGCCCTGAGATGTTTACGGTACTATAAATTTCAGGCACAGTTTCAAGTTCTCTGCAGCAGAAGGCAGGCTTTTCTGCGCATTGCGGTTCTGTTCTTAATTTAACACACTCTGCACACTGTGATTATGATAGTGGTAAATTCACTGAGGCCAAGGCCAAGAAGGGCTACATATGGATTTGGAGGGTTCTCTGGCGTCTTCATTTAAACTTGCCAGGATGATGGTGGTGGTGGCCCGGGAGTTCCTCTGACTCCAACCCTGTGTCTCTGGCAGGAGTTAAAATGAATAATAAATCTGGGCTTATGATTAAACTGAACACCCGAGCAGGGAGTATTCAGAGGGGGAAGCTGTCTAATTTTAGGAAGCACGATGACTTTAAAATAAAAAATTGTGAGTCTTATAAGGACCTTTTGCTAAGAATTGGTGGGATTTTCATTGCTTGTGGGATTTTTTTCTCTCTCTTTCTCTCTTTAGAAAGTGAAGGATCCCAGGAAGAAGAGTTTAATCATTTACTCTAAAATGGCACTTGCGTGGTAAGGTCCTGCCAACGCCAAAGAGAAAGGACAACAGAAATGCCCCCAGTCTCTGCAATTGGTCTGGAGAAATGTGGAGGTTCCCTCTCAGTGTGGGCAACTCAGCTTGCCCAATAGAGAATGTTAACAAACTACCTGCTGTTTTCCCTTCTGCCTCCATGCAGGAAGGCTTCTGAAATCCTAAACTGCACAGGGTGTCACTCTACAGACAGAGATAGTAGCTGCTAAATTAGAGAAGCCAGAGGGCACACAGTTGTGTTTTGTTTCTCTAGGAAAGAGCTCCTGACTGCCCAGACCAGGAAGACCCCCTGGGTTTCAGATAACAGGTAATGCACCCTCCCCCTACACACACACACACACACACACACACACACACACAGGCTCTGCTCTGCAGGTAGCCAACTGGAAAGGGGCATGAGGGTGAAGGTGGCTGGCTGGCAGTGGTGACCAGCACACATTGGACTTCCCCGTGAGTAAAGTCCAGAGCCGCCAGGGATGCTGAGGGGTTAGGGACTAGGGAGGGTTAATTGGCCAGCCAGAACAAGTGACAGCCGCGTGCAAATTGCTTTTGTAGGGCCAGAGAGGCCAAGGCTGCATGCTTCCCAACACACAGCCTGCAGGACCTCATTTCACAAGAGCAGGTTTCTAATGCATGATCTAGCCCCACCCCTTCTTCACAGGCAGCTGTACTTGGAAGCAAATGATTTAGTGTTCCTGAGAGAGGATTGTACAAAGAGAGTGCTCATTAGAGGGGGCTCAATCTGTCAGGTGCTGTTATATTAGGATCAGAGAGTCATCATAAAATGACTTTCATGCTGGTCTTGGCTGATAATTAACCGCATGGCATCGCCTGTGTATTGTGGGGCGGCACGGGCGCTGATTTATGCATTGGTTTAATTATCTGAGCTGAAAGACTCTGTTCCCTGTATTTGCATCCACTGCCTGTGTGCTTTCTCTCTCCCCCATATTTCTGACATTTGGATTTTCCCCCTACTAATTGACATGCCTGTCGCCTCCTTCTCCTGGTGTCCATTTCTGGAACTGCTATTTGTATATTGCATGATATTTTATCAGGGAAAAAATAAAACAGAGATCCAATTTCATGAAAATGCTGTTGCCATAATGCTCAGGAGGACAGGGGGAAGAGAGAGATTCAAGTCTTCCTAATGTCTACCTCATACGCAGGTACATTTTACAGGTTCTATTGTATTCTGACTGGTTAAGCAGGGCATTTTTTTTTCCTTTTACATTAGCTTTCATTGCAGAAGGGGGTGGGGAGAATGAGGCGGCTGGAAGCTGACATGGAATTACTGTTTGTCAGGGCTGTTGGTTTCAGAAATATATTACAACCCTCAGATTTCTTAAGGATAAAAATACAATAAATCATCAATCTGCTATATTCCCTCTATCTCTATATTACCTGAGATTGCTGGACTGCAGTGTTGCTTTCAGGCTGTCCTGATCTGCAAATCTCTACGCAGAACAATTTGAAAAATGGAAGGTTGCCTAAGGCTGAGATGTTTAGGATTAATTTCTAACCCATTTCAGGTTTGACTCAATTATCTGGTGCTGTAAAATCCTGTAATGGATGATGCCTTCCCATAGTGCCTGGTGAGCAGGTATGGCATTAGTTTGTACAGGTGTGCACTGGGTTCCTATACTAACTAACTAGAGAGGGCTGGTTGCTTTGCTAACCTTTCATTACCTACTCACTGTTAATATTCTTTTCATCATCTGCGCTATTTTTTCCCCTCCCGAAGCTTGTGAGCAAGGCTTGTATCACAGCCTGCTCTGCCTGAGTAATTCACTAAGAAAATCCCACGCAAACCCATGTGGGTGATAATATCTCATCACTTAAACCCCTATGAGCCTGGTGGACACATACCAAAGGGAGAGCAAAATGGTGCAGAGAAGCGAGCAGAGAAAAATTGTGGACTTTACAGAAAATACTGTGTAAATATTGCCTGGTGGAAGGGTCGGGCAGAAGAAAGCCTGTAGACGCTGGGAGTAAAGGTTTTTGTATTCTCCTTTGCTTTCAGAATTTTCCAATAGCTCAATCTTGAAGGCATGCCAAGGGTTAAGCAGCCAAGCCCCTTCTTGTTTCCTTCCCCCATATGAGGATGCAAAACACTACTCACCAAAAGTCCCAGATTGGTGGAGTGTATGAACATTTCCAATTAAATAAGCAGTATACACATGCAGTGTTTCGGTTTGGTTTGGTTTGGTTTGGTTTGGTTTGGTTTGGTTTGGTTTGGTTTTCCTCACCAGGGTCCTGCATAAAGTATGCTGCCCTTTTACATATGGGTAATAATTATGCCTCTAATGTTAATGTGGAAAGCCTTGCTGTTTATAGAGCGTATTTAAACTCACCCACAGGGGGAGGAAAGCCGTGCTGTAAAAAGTGTCTGTTACTTTAATTTTCCATTCTTCATCAAGGGTTCCCTGTGCCTAGATATGGTATAGTCAATGGTAGCACCTTAGAGAGCTGCTATTGACAGCCTGGGGTGCACTGAAGTCCAAACTTTGCATTTGGACTCTTTCTCGGAGTTTCTGCAGAAGACAGCAAGTGAGGTCTGAAAGGTTATTGCTCTTTTGACCTACAGTAGAGGATCATGCCTATAGTAGAACTGTGGGTTTGTTTGCAAGTTATCTTGGTGTGTGTGTGTGTGTGTGTGTGTGTGTGTGTGTGTGTGTGTGTATGTGTTATGTGTTACTGGGGATTGAACTCAGGAGCATTCTACTTCTTAGCCACATCCCCAGCCCTATTTTATTTTTTAGTTGGAAACAGTCTCGATAAGTAGCTAAATGTCTTGCTAAACTGCTGAAGCTGGCTTTGAACCTGCGATCCTCCTGTCTCAGCCTCCTAAATCCTGGGATTTACAAGTATGCGCCACTACACCCGGCTTGCTTATTTTTTTTTTTTTTTGCCTTAATTTCTCACCTTGAAATCCATTATTGAATTGTCATAAATGTTCAGTCACAAACATTCCCCAGCCTTGCTTCTTCCATTTAAATAGTGATGGAAAAAAGAAGTTTAATCGTTGGAGAGAGAGGGGTCTCAAGTCCCTAAAGGAGTAGAAAAATTCTCAAGGTTCAACCTACAGTATTTTCAGAGACTTCTCCCAAAGTTCTGCAGAACTTTTCCACTTTTGATTTTAGATCTAGGAACTAGTCAAGTCAGAAGAATTCTGAACCACAGCTAAACGATCATAATGGTATATTTTTTAGCAGAAAGGCCAAGATAAATATGCCTTTCCAAGAAAAGTGCCGGGAAAGGTATTACTCCAGCTCTTCAAAGGTGAAAACTGAATTTCTACCCCTGCTTCTCCCCCGTCCCATTCGAATACACCTACTGCCAAGGCCAAAAACCACTATCAATCTTTTTCACATCTTTCCCCTCAGCTGCTTCCCTCCAAACACCGCACCCTCAGCCTCAGCGGTTGAACACCATGTTCCTCCCAGGCGTTAAATAAATAGCCTTTTTCCTCCCTGTTCGAAGTCACTTGTTATTTGTCGCTGGTGAAAAGCATTGATAAGGCAGGCAAACTAGGCAAGAGAATCAGGGGAGATGGAAGATGTTTGTGTAAGATCCAGACAACCGTATTAGGGAGAGACTCGTGAGCAAATCAGTATTGCTGATGATTCATGGTCACATTTCTCCATGCTCTGCTTTGTTTGCTTTTGAAATTTATCACTCGTCTGCCTTCCATAGAGCTCCAGACCGCTCGCATGTATCACCAGCACTCTTTCCTTACCTTCTGTCTCATTCCATGTATTACAGGTAGTAGTGTTTCTCTCATCTCATATAAAACTCACTTTTCCAGGAGGATGAGAGGGAACAGGAAGTGACTGAAATCACCAAGATCTGGGTGCTATGGACTGGGGTTTGAGTAGGCACAATTGCTCCCTATCCACTGATAGGGAGCAAAAGTCTTTGGAACGCGCCCTCTTGTGGTCAGTCTTTTCCCATTATTCAGAGAAGAGAGTGTAACCCCTAAAGGTTCAGAGGTTCCGTGAGGAGGAATTCACAGGAAAGTTTAGACAGCGGAGGGGCGAGGGGGATGGAACAGTGGGAGTCAGCTTGACTTTGAGATGTCTTTCTTAGGGTGAGGGGAATAGCCACCCTAGTAAGCCTGCTGAGACCCCTGTCTGGGCAGCGTACATTTTTAACTCAAATCTGTAAATGGTATCCTCTAAGAGGAGAGATTAATGTGCTGCTTTCAACACCTAGGCGAGGGGCGCAGCATCTATTTCTTGGTGTATCAGCTGTCTCTCCTTATCCTTTCTATAAGTGCTCTCAACTGCTAAGTTAATTATGAGAATCAGCATCTAGATTTGGCAGCATATGGAGTCTCAACGGTATATTGTTATTGTGCATTGACTGACAAGCTACTGTCATGAATTAGAAGACAAAATAAGACATATCAGCCAAGATGGCCTCTGATTTTAGTTCATTGACAATTAAAGTGATAGTTGGCTCCGCTTCACTTATCCCTACTACCTTTCTTTGAAGACAGGACTTAGGATAAACATTTAAGATTTGGGGCCGGCTGTGCAAAGAAGACACTAATCTTGGTTGAACACTCCTGGATGAATCCACAAAAAAAAAAAAAAAAAAAGATTTTTTTTTTTAATAAGTGTTATCCTTAGAATGATTCCCGCTGCTTAGCCAATAATAACTCCTATCAGCCCCACAGAGCTGGGACTCTTTCTACCTGAGCACAACAGGACAGATTAGTTGAGAGAGCTCAAGGCACCTTAGCCGTTGTAGTCCTTCTACTGCTATGGCCGTGCCTTGGCTTTCTTTAAGAACTGGGAAGAGAAAAGGCCAAACTTAAACACGTATTCCCAAAATGAGGAGTGTTGAGGTCAAAAGGTACATCTATGGCATGCTCATAGGTAACACTGATTCTGTATTATATTCTGTTCAAGTAGTTATAAAGAAAAGAAAAATGCACGCCCTTTTCTATTCTCCAAGAACCTTGACGTTCCACGTAGTTGGGAAATTATTAAAGCTGAATTATTCCAAAAGCAACAAGACATAGATCTTTGCTATTCATTTTCACATATCCACTACAATTACTCAAATGATAAACATTTCCTTGGTAGAAAAACTCAGCAGCAAAACACCTGTATGGTACCCTGTTTGGAGGGTAGATTGTCCGCATGGCAATCATTAAATCTTTGAAATTACATTAAATCAAAAGTTGATGTGTACAACTTCTGATATGAGAAAAATAAGAAGTTGTAATAACCCCCCCATACAAATCCAAAGTCAAGATAAACTCAACTAGGAAATGTTTCCCATTACAAACCTTAAACTTCTGTCAACATGTAAACTTAATAACTTCTCTTTTTAAAAAAGTAACTCATTTTCTCTCAAACTAAAAACCAAAGAAGTACAAAATGACAGGATCCCATATAACTAGGAGAACAATTGGCACTGATATAAGTACCATACGTAAGAATGTAAATGGCCCAATTCTTTCACTGCCAAATCTCTAAATGCCAAGAGAGTGATTTTCTATACAAGTCCAGGAAGTCAGAAAGAAGGACGTATTGTCAGAATGTGCAGTTAAAAGTGGTCAAAAGCATAGGTATACCTAGTCATATGACACGGTGAAAGCCAATTGAGTAGAAGCTACAGGTAATGCCATCATAGGTAGAGGTTGGTATATAGAAACAATATGGATCCCTATGTGTCAGGACACAGAGTTGCTTTCTAGATCACTGGAGTCCTTTCTATACCCCCAGCCCAGTGTCATGAGTTCTTACCATTCCACCATGAAAGGTTGAGGAAAATTAAGTGCTAACTTGAAAACTCCAAATTGACTTTGTTCCTCAATAAGCTGCCGTAGATAAAGTCACAAAGATCATGCTTTGGGGGTCTGCATTAATAAAGCGCTTTCACAGAAGTAAGTAGGACCTTCTTTATACTATAGAGGCTTCTGAGGAGAGAGCTGACCTGCCCGAGGAGGAGCTTTGGACCACCAAGGCTTCTCCTACAGGGGAATCCACCAAGCCAGCAGGCTATATGCTCCCCCCAAAGGATGCCCAGGTCTTACATGGCTTTCTTGAAAACAGAACATCTGAGTCAACAGGTTTTCAGGATTGGAAATTCTGAGTGTTGCCTTAATTGTTTATACTGCTGCAGCAAACTTTTAAACAAAATGCTGGGAGTCCTTGTGCATACTTTACTGGCCATATGCTCTACCAAACAAAACAATGGCATTCCTTTCAAATGGATTTGGCAAGGGATCTGATTCTTTAGCCTGGCATTACCATGAAAGTAACATGGTATTAACACATCTGTGTGCCCTGCATGCATGGGCTTGTAGGCATGCGAAAAGCTCTGTGTCCTATAACTATAAAAATAGCCAGGCTTCAAGCCTACAGCCCATACTTTTGACAGGTATTTTCTATTCAGCAACAGGTTACTGTGTTCTTGGGCCCGTGATTAGAATCTATTTATTAAAGTTCTTCCTCTTCAGGATTGAGCTAGAGTTCACTGTAGTATCTGAAAGCACTTTGTCAAGGTTGCATTCCTTGGCAGAGTTCTTAGTAACTTTATGAAGAACAAATCTGCTTTTTAATATTTGGGGGGATGGTCTTTTTTTTTTTTTTAAGAGAGAAAACAAAAGTCAGCATTCCAACAGTGACTGCTAACTCAATGTCAACTCTCTCCTAAAGTACCTTTTTACTGCCTAGGATGTGCACACAGAGTTTCTAAAGGTGAAAATGACTGTCACTAACAAACATGCCCTAGGTCTCTGATGTGGCCCCGGACTGGACTTTTAAAGGGGAAGGTTTGTCATAAGTCAGTGGCATTCCACTATCCAACCCGGGGGCACTCTCACCCTCACCATCCCTCCAAAAATAAAACTTTGGATGGGGTCCGGAAGCTGCCTCTGCCCCCCACCCCCTGCCCCGCACCCGAATATGCCCCGCTTTCATCTGGCTGCTCAGATCCGGTTTCACCAGCAGGGCTAGGGAGCCCCTCACCGACCGGCTCCCAGCTCGAGATTGGCCCAAGCGCTTCTTCCCAGTGGGACTGGCGGAGTTTAGCAAGTGTACGCTCCCCATCCCCAGGCAGGGCTCACCGGAGAATTTCTCTGGAGTCCTCTCCCCCTCCCCGCCCTCCGTCTGCTACCATCACCTAATAACTAATAACCTTCCCAGGCAGTTTCCAGCTGGAGAGAAAAGAAGTTCCTCCTAGGACTGTCAAAGAAATATATTTTACTGCCCCCGCCCCACCCCACCCCACCCCACCCCCTGCTAATGCCGGCACCAACCTGATTCAGCGAAGGTGATGATCTCCGAGGTCTGCTCCATAAGTTCATTCATTTCTGCCCTCCTGCCGATGTCATCCTCTATCTCCACGTACCCGTTCTCCCCCACTTTGCCCACATGAAGCTTTCTGATGGCGTTCAGGAGCGCTGCCTTGGGCACCGGCTGGGTGACATCGGGTCTCTTCTTCAAGTGCAGCATGTTTAAAATGTGCTTCTTGACGGCTTCCACCATCTCTGGCTGAGAGTTAGGTACATCCTTTGGGAGGGTGGCCAGCGCACAGGACGGGCAATCGGGGGCTGCGCTATGCCCCTCGGATCCTGGGGTGGGGGAACTCCTCACTATAATCCAGCAACTCGCCCACAGGAATCCTCGCAGCCAAAGCAAGGGCATCCTGGCAGCCAAAGTTGTTGTGATTGCCCTTTTAAAAGGCCCTGCTTTTCCTCCCCCCTCACGCACAGGTCTTTGGGATTTTTTTTTTTTTTTTTCCTTCTCCTCTTCAGCAAATTCTCTGGAACAAGAGCAAAAAGTTTTCTGTGAAGTTTTGTTTGCAGGTTCCCTCTCTGAATGCAGTCAGTGCTGTAAGGTTTGTGGCTGTCAGGGAGGAGAGTTCTGACTGTCTCCGAGTAAAAGAGAAGGAAGGAGGGAGGGAGGGAGGGAGGGAGAGAGGGAGGGAGGGAGGGAGGGAAGGAGAGAGGGTGGGGGGGAGACAGAGACAGAGAGAGGATGGGAGGGAGAGAGACAGGGAGAGAGGAGAGAGGGGGGAAAAGAGAGAGGGAAAGAGGGGGGAGAGAGAGAGAGGAAGAGAGAGAGAGAGAGAGAGAGAGAGAGAGAGAGAGAGAGAGAGAGAGAGAGAGAACGATTGGCCCTAAGTGAGTGAGTGAATGGAGAGGGAGGGAGTTTGTCTGTGAGTAAAGGCTGTGATTAGGGAGGGAGGGACAGCCCGTTTTCTGACAGGCTGCTTCCCTTCTGCTCCTTGCTCCCTCACACACACCTCTCTTCAAATAGCACCATTCTCGGGGGTTCTACATTCCCTTCCACAATAAATTCTCCTAATTTTGTTAACTTCTGCTTTCTTTCTTTCTTTCTTTCTTTCTTTCTTTCTTTCTTTCTTTCTTTCTTTCTTTCTTTCTTTCTTTCTCTTTCCCAGACCAATCCCTTTGCTTCACCTTCTTCCTTTTTTGGATGGGAAAATCCCAAATCAAACTTGCTATCTCAGTCCACAGGGATGCCTTGATTGAAGTCTGCCCCCACAGCCCCTCCACTCCACCTGGGGTGACCCTGGGAGGCTGGTGCCCACCTGGCTGAGGGGGGGTAGGGGAGAGGGGCTCAGGGGCTAGGAAGCCACGGGAGCCAGCGGGCCACTCTGGAGGAGATGTTCCTTCCCCCATTCATTCATATTTAAATGTTCAGGGGTCCCTGGACCCTCCAGCAGACTATCTGAGGGGATCTCCAAGAAACTTTTGTTTGGGGCCATATAATACACTCCCAACCAGGCAACACCATAGGGCACTGAAAGCTCCAAAGGGCAGGCAGCATTTAATGCACCCAAATCCAAAGAAGTGTTTTCCCTTCTCTTCGCCACCCCTTTCTGCCCAGGACCCATTGGCATTCACAAATTACAGCTTAGCACCCCTGGCCGGACTTCGAAGATAAAAGGCAAAATTCATTTGGCCTTTCCCACATTCTTTCATAAAAAGAGTGTAGTCATATGACTTGAATAACTGGCCCTATGGGAAAAGAATCTCTAAAATATACTGACAACTTATTTTTCTCTGTCATGTGATAGTTTTTCCAGCGTGTCCCCTGCCCAGCCCTGACCAGTGCTCTTATGGGCAGACTCCTAGACTGCTCTCCTTTTCCCTCAAAGGAGCAGCATAGATGAAATCATCGTGGATTTTAGTGTTCACAGAAAAAGAAGAAAGTGCATGTTTAAACAATGCCTTTCTGAGGCTTTTTAAGCCCCCCCCCCACTCCTTTTTCTCATTTTCTGTCTTATTGCTTTTATCTTGCAGAAGTATCTTTAAGGGGTCCATCTGTTAAAGCTTTCCTTCCTTCTCAGTTTCTTTCCCACACATAAGCCCTCTTGGTTTCTGTAGATACAGTCAGCTTATATCTGACACCTCCTGTGTTCCAAGATTCTAGTCAGGCAGTGCAATTTGGGTGGAAAGAGTTAATAAGTATCATTACTAGGCACCTAAGATCTGAGTACAAGGGAAAGAGGGTGATAAAACGGTGACAGGCAGTCAAAATTACAGTTTGCAGAGGCAACAGTGCTCTTCTGACTTGTATACACTGTCCCCTTCTCAAAAACAACTATTTGCAAGACTTCCTCTGTAACAAATACTCTAAAACTTGGGGGGGGGGTCAGCTCCAGGAATGTTAATGATTTGGCTATTATTGATAAAAATCTGTTCACGTTACCTAAAAGCCTCCTTTTTTCTTTATTTCTTTTAGTAGGGAATGGTGAAAGGATGAGGGGAGAAAGGGCAGTTGCACTCTAGTGGTTTAATCACACATCTCTGCACCGTAGTACCTAACATCAGGCACCTCTGCGGAGTCACAGATACAGTACCCGAAGCATATTGGAGTCCAATTAAGTTTTACAAGAGAGTCTGGAATAGAACTAAAAGTTTAATGACTCCAAACAACTCAAGAGTCCTAATAGTAGCATTTAGATAAGTGCAACTTATCAATATTTGGATTCTCTCTACATGTGAGTATGTGTGTGTTCCCTGAATTTACTGTTTGCAAATGTAACTCTTAAAAATAGCTTTCTCTTTGGCATATGTACTTGTATATATGTGCTGAGTGGGTTGCATAAACACATAATCTATTTGCATGCTCTAGGACTGTTAAAAGCTGTATTAACTGCCTGAATAATAGAAAAAAGGTACAAATCACAATGCCCATGGAAGTGCCAGTAAGTTGTAAAATTCCTCCTATCCACTCTGACTTTAAATGTGCAAAGAGCTCATAAGTAAGAAGGAAAAAGTGTTACCTTTCTGGTCCCTTCTCTTTCACCAGCCGGCTCTTGTATCATGTGGTAGGAGCTGTCTGAGTTCCTCTTCATGGTATTGGCACTGTGAAGTTTTATACTGTACTACTTATTTGTACACTCACACATTGGTACCACTCGAACAGAGGAGGGCTGGGACTTTGTTTGGGATTGGTTAGAATCAGCATGACATCAGCGGATGACTGGTTTTTCCAGTGTGAGACATTTCATAATTCATTATCTAATGGAAATCCCTCTTGGCTTTGAGACACTACTGGTGATGCACCAAGCCAGTGAAACCTCTGACTGTGACTAGTCAACTACCTTTTACAAAAACTTGGGGATCAAATTAGATTTCAATGAGTGTCCAACTTTCAGCTTCTTTTTTCTACTTACACACACACACACACACACACACACACACACACACACACACGTCTTGTTATATTCAGGTTCAGTTTTATGTCTTTACATAAAACATCTGTTACTCCATGAGATTGCTTCTATTTACAAAGTATTTTATTGTTTCTTACAGGGAAGAAAATTCAGAGCATTCTTTATAGGGATTCTAATTTTATTTTTTTTTAAATAAGCTATTTCATTGAAGGAAAATGTACGAAAAATGTGTATATCCATGTGATGATGGTCTCCCCTCCCCTAAAACACACTATTATTTTACATCTTGAAATTGAATGCCTGCTTCATAAATCATTTATCACCAAGAACTTGGGAAATATTCATTCTCTGCAAGTAAACTTCACTAAGTATCCTTCCCAGGTGTTTAGAATCCCATTTTAACTAGCAGAAAGAAAACAAAACAAAAACCTATTTATCAGTCCTACGATTTCTAAATTATTACAAATATTATATGAGACTTATGAAAAGTAAACACTGCTTGAAATAAGGGTAAGATTCGGTTTAGGGGTCTCAGGTTGGGGGAGAGCCACTGGCAAGCCTGGGAAATGATCCAAGAAAGAAGGACTCCTTAAGCAAGAATGGTGGAAAAGGTTGTTTGAAGGAGTATAGCTGAAGCACAAGCCGGGTTCTCATGACAATTTGGATAAAATGTGCAAAATTGGAAGCTAATGAAAGCCATATGAGCAGATATGTTGTTTTGTATGAAGGATTTAACATGCATAAAATAAACTTTTCACTGTGCCCACAAGCAAAATCTAGAGGCGCTGGCCTCCTGGTGTGTGGTTGAAGCAGGTTCCTTTAGGACACCAGAAGTTTTCTGTGTGAGAGGGTCTCTCTTGGCTAGATGCAGAGAGAGTGTGGGTGCTAGCTGTATGTGGAGGTGGAGGGGAGCAGAGTATTCTAAGAATTGCATATGCAGAACCGAAGTAGGAAATAAAGTCATTCCATTGTAGAGAAGAGAGGGAATCTGAGTGGCAACCACAGAAATAGGATCAGTGATGGTGAATCCCAAGCCCATCCCTCAGTTTAGTTGGGTGAACTGAAGCCCTTATTAAGAAAGGAACTTCCCTGCTTTCTGTGTGTGTGGGGTGTCACTAGTGGAAAACAGTGACCTTCGAACACTGGTCTCCTGAAAGTACCACTGTGTCCCCACAAATAGTGTGGGAACACACAAAACAGTCCCAGATCAGACCCCAGTTCCACACTCGGGCCTCAGTGTTCCCATCTATAAAATGGGATCCATTAACACTAAACTGCAGGGCAAGTCCAGGGCTCAGGAAATAATAGATGATATTTCTAAGAAGACCGGCGATTTGGTTTAGACATTTGGGTCATGGTTGTGCTCAGCGCCCTGACTCCGGGGGCCACAGTGGCCATCTGACACCACCTGAGCACCCACCTGCCGGGCCAACCTTGCATCTAAGATGTGATTACCTGGTTCCCCAATCTCAGAGCTGAGCCACAGTGGAAAAGCCTCCTCACTCAGCAGAAACCAAGCTGGGAGTGGGAGAGGAAGCAGGCAGGTTGAAATAGCTTCTGTGGAATATTCTGGACTGGGTGTTAGCTTCTCCCAGCTGAACTCCAGGGCCCAGGGTTTGAGCTGGTCAGCACAGCTCCTGACAAGAAACTCTTTTTCCTTCCTCGGTTTGGTTTCTCTTTCACTTCCTGCTCCCTCCCCCAGAGCTTCCCCGCACCCCAGGCCCTCGTCCCGGCTCCTCGGCCCTGCTACTGTACCTTGAGCATCACCTGCTGGCCGCTCCCAGGGATCACGCCGGAACGCGCTGCAGAGCCCAGCTCGCGGGATGCCTGGAGTCAGGGCCAAGCCGTTCCAAGCGGCCGCCTCTATTTTTACCCTGAGCACCAGCAAGGGCAACTTCTTTTAAGAGCAGCTCTTGATTTTTCCCCCCTTTTGGCAGCTAAAGAATTCAAGAAGGGAGAAAAAAAAAATAAATCGCTGTTCAGTGAGTACCGCTGGAAATCTCTGAACCCAGCCCCCTCAGTGCCAGGGACGGAAACCACAGCAAATGTCAGGGACAGGGACCTGCAGTGGGGACGGCGGGCTCCCCCGCGGGCGAGGCGAGCCGGGGCGCGCTCACGCACCCGCACCCGCAAACTGCCCCCAGTCTCTGGGAGTGCGGAGTTCGGTGCCTGCCGCCAGCTACTGCACTGGCGGAGTGGCCTGCTGCCACCGCGTTATTCACCTAGCGGAGGCGGTCTGATTTACTGGCTACTTCACAAAGCTCCCAACTGCACGCCGGAGCATTTGCATGGCTCTCTGCTCGCCTGGAGGAGCAGCCACTAGCGAACCCGGTGGAGCAGCTTGCTGTGAGAAGGAGCCGGGAGGGAAACTGGTACCTTATTTTACTGTAATTGCAAAAGGAACGATGTGCCAGAGATTTATATTTAGAAGTTGTATGTTTCTACTTTTATGTAAATGGAGCAATTAGGGCCTGTCTTGCTGCTGCTAACTTCAATGCTTGTGCATTGCTGGGGAGCTGGTGTTTTCAATCACAATTAGGGAGCTGGTCAAAAAAACAAAGTTCGTTTGAGGATAAGAGCTCCATTGTGCGAAGAATAGGGAGAGACCTGCCCCTGGTGCCGGCCTGTATCTGTGGTGACACATACCTTAGGGGCAGGGCTAGCCCTGTTCTGTAGTGGTGTTTACCGGTGGCAGCAGCTGTCCCTATACAAAGTTGGCATAGATGAAGAAGCAAGAATGTTCACTTTTCTTCTCAAGCTAACCGTATGTCCTTCGGCTTTCATCCAGGCTATTAATTGGTCTCTTTCCTCACTACTCCTGGAACAAGGAGACAGGCCTAGAAAAGGGGGCCATTTTTCATGGCTCTGTTATTTTAGCTGCTACTCACTGATCACTGTGATTCAGTCAAAGAATACAAACCAGGAGGCAGGAAACACCCCAGGCAGGTGACTAGGACGTTGTCTTCTGATTCAGCTAAATGACACAAGGCTGGGGGTTCAGAGGCATGGGCAGCCTACTGAGGGGTAGGGTGTTTTACTTCCTTTCTATGAAAAAAAAAAAATCTGTTTCCAAAGAAGCACGGTTTCTGCTTCATCCCGTCTGGGAAACTGAACATGAAACGTGACTACGTAGAGAAATCAAAAGGACTTGAGCGGTGTTCTCAGCAGCTAAGTGTTATTCTGGGCTCAGGCTCGAAAACCTGGCCCGGCTGGTGAGCAGTGACTCCCCCAGGGAGGCAGCTCAGAACCCAGAAAACGTGGGCAGGATCCAGAATGGCATTTTGCTGCAGTTGATTTTGGGAGTTGGTGACTAAGGGTCTCATCAAATGGTTTAAATGGTATATGGGTTTGGCATACCCTGCCTGTTTCCTGGACGGCCACAGCCTCCACATGGCTGGGGCCAAACTGACATTAGGCAGGATGATTTGGGACAAAGGATTGTCATTTCATAGTCAAAATCAAAATGGGAACCTGTTTAGCTTTTAAGTTAATGAATCAATATTTGAAGACAAAGAGGGAGTTGAAAACATTAAAATTCTTCTCAAACTCATTGAAAAACAACAAGGTCAGAAATAGTTAATCCGAAACTCCTTTCCTAAGCCTCACATTTTTCTCAGAACTGCCAGAATATCCCACAAGGCCTTGTGCTCTGGTAAGAGCGCCTATTTTCAGAGTATTTGGAAATGCCCATGTCTAAAGTGGGTAGGAGTGGAGGGCAGATGCTAGAACTAAAACAATTAGAGAAAGAAAAAAGAAAGAAATCCAACAAGTCAACTGTTATTCTTCATTCCAGAGCAGTGGTTCTCAGCTGGGATGATTTGGCTCCCTGGGGTACATTTGACAATGTGTGGAGGCAGTTTGTGTTGTCCCAACTGGGAGGGAATGCGACAGTCATCTAGTGGGTAGAGACCAGGAAATGCTGCGAGACATCTTACAATTCACAGGACGCCCCCCTCCCCACAGCAGAGAAGTCATCCTGCCCAAATGACAGTTGTCCCATGGTTTGGTTTATAAAGTTCACCTAATTCCCTTCCCATCCGTGCTTGCAAAGAAGGCTTGGAAACAAGCTGTAACATTGAAAAATATTACAACTGTGCAAACTATTAATAATTCAACTGATTCCACTTCCTCCTGCATATGTGACAGCCTGACTACTAGAGACCCATAGCAAGACTACAGATACCAGAGTCCCTCCCAGACAACACTGCTGTCCATTCCATCCAACTCCTTAGTATGGCTCTATGCAGTTCCTGCTGGCTTTTGGTTTTAACCAAATGCTGAATCTTGGTGACCAGCAACAAAATGAAATGAGCTGGCCCACACCCAAGTCCTGAGGAGGCAACAGAGTCATGAAAAAGAGTAAATGAAGGAAGAATGAGATTGTTCATTTTAGCAATTCAGTATCAGATAAATCCATGCAACACAGAATTCCCTGAAGTAAAATTCACAAACGCTCTTACCATGCCTTTCTCCTAAGCAAAAAAATAAAAGATAGACATGTATGTATATATACACAATGTAGCTTGATTTTATTAGTTGAATTCCTTAGGGAAATGACACACAATCAATATCCAAAGAGATAAAGCCTCATGCTTTGCTAAATCCTGATGCTCGTTCCAAGCCACATTATATTCTAAAAATTTCCTTTATCAAGGAAGTGGTAGGGCTATTAAAGGAAGGTTATGCCCCTCCAGGTGTTGCTTTTGTGGGAGGACTGGGAAAACTATTTTGAAGGTTCCCACATCATGCAAAATAATAATGATAATAATCAACAATTGTTGGTGAGACCCACAAAGGGAAGTTTCATGGATCAAACTAGCTTAGATGTGAAAATCTGTTGTCCAGATAATGGAGACCAACTTCCCTGGTTAGAAATCACTTCTCTTCTGTTCCCTTCCCTTAGCCCTGGATTGACTTGGGTCATCCAGAAAGGAGAAAATAGGTCAGAGGTCATTTTAAGATGAAGAGAGCCAGTAGGGCAGGGTCTTAGATGCTCCGGCACTTTGCCAACTCCTCCAAGATATGATTCACAGTCTCCTCAGGTAAATGGTCATTTTGAACCCAAAGGCTTCAAGCAACTTCCAAATGATTCAGAAATGCCTGGATATTTTCCCAAGAACTAATCATTTAGTACATGTAAAAAACTCAATACTGAGTGAAATAATTACAACCTCTATAAAAAAAAATATATTGAAACACACACACACACACACACACACACACACACACTCCCATACCGAATAAATATGCCCTCAGAGTTCTTCATGACCAACATAGATTTCTAAATTATTTGTCATAACTCATTTCTAACCCAATCAGGAAACATCTGCTATGGCAATTGATCCTCCCTATTTCCCCAGAAGATTATTGAAAAATACTCCCCAAGGAATATAGAACAGATTGTCATGATCGTTTTTCTCACCTGTATCCCCTCGGGTAATAAGTTCCATGTTGGTGATTTGAGAACACAGAGGTTTAGCATATAGATTCCATGGGGCAGATAAGAGAGCTGAAAGCTTGATTCTAATCCAGCCGTGCTTATCCTCAGAAATACCCCACAACCTATTCCCAAATTATAGCTTCAGAGGGCAAAAGCCAACGGAAAAGCCTGAGGGCAGTCCTGTGTGTAGTGTTTTTTTTTTTTTTTTTTTTTTTTTTTTTTTTTTTTTAATCAGTAAATTGCTGCCTCCTCATGTCCTGATAGAGTCCAAAGGTTCTGGCCCTCTGTGGGAGCAGCTCCCAGGCACGTACAGGCAGGCATGACCCGAGTGCCACTGTCCATGGGCACTGGGTACACTCACTGATGGCACGCTCTGGTGGAGCTCAGCTCATTTAGTAAATATTTCCAGGTGCTCAGTTCTAATTTTAGGAAGGTCAAGTTTGCAAAGGTGAAATCACAACCAGGACTTCTGTCATTCTTAATCAGCTTAGAAAAGCAAACTCTAAGTACAATGTTCTCATGGAGTTTAACCAGAATTACGGAATTCTACAACCAGCCTTAAAGTCAATAACTGACCACTACAGTCCCTTGTCACAAGACTGACTGAACTCCTCTTGCAAGAGGGGATAGAATTATGAGTGAAGAAGAGCCATTATATCAGCAGGGGAAAGAGCTCCAGAAAACCTCTTCCCCGGGCCAGGGGTTAGTGTGTGATCACTTAAAGAAACAGGGGCAAAAAGCCAGTAAAGTAATTTTGGCCAACTCCAACATCATTTAGCAATGAAATGAGAATAATTAAAATGGTGCTCCCTGCAGAAAAGAGTTCACCCCATAAGTTCCTCAACTTCCAAGGAGCTTTTGTTTTATTAGATGCTGTTAGGTTCATGTTAGTCACAGGGAAAAAAAAATGCCCACATACACACGCACGACTAAATGTAGTCAGTTTGCTCAGCTGCTGCTGACGTCACTGCTGCCCACTAGGAGTGAGTTACTGTAATAACCCCCTTTTATTAATCATAGGCTGGAGGAAGCACAAAGTGGGTGACATCATTAGGCAAAGGACTGGCTAACTCATGCTCCAATTTACTCAGCTTTATTATAACATTTCTCAAGTGTCATATGAAAGTTACCATTTCACACTTTCCCCCTCTGAGCAATCATCCCTAACCTTCAATCCAAACTCCCAGAGAAGAGCTTAGCTTTTCAGATGCAGGCACGTAAGGGCCAAATCTCACTCAGGGGCCTTGTTCCAGGAAGACACAGCACTCCACTGAACAGCTTCTTCCTGGGCTCGAGATGGAGGCAGTTTCTGCAACAATAACATCCCAACGACTCTGGGTTCACTCTGATCTTGGTGGTAGCATCCAGTTGGAAAGGACACCTGTCATAGACAGGTCCTCCAGGATCTGAAGGGCGCAGCCACACCTGACCTCATGGTGACCAAGAATACAGGCTCTGCACACCTGGTTTTTAATGTGAAAACTCCATTCAGAGATGGGGTAAAAGTTTGTGGTTAACAGTGCGGGTCTGTAGTTAGACTGCCTAGGTTCAAATTCAGGGTTGACCACTTTCAAACTAGAGGATGCAGGGCAATGACTGTACCTCTTAGTAGCTCAGTTCTCTGCTTAGTAAATTCTACTAATAATGCACCTCCCTGGTGGACAAGATTGCTCTGAGGGATGAATGAATTAATAACACATAAAGCACATAGAATGTGCTGGTGAATAGTAAACATTACTCACTAATATTATTCTTTTCCTGAAAGGTTTTGCTGACTGAACTGAACTTTCTGTGTCCTGCTCTATAGTTCATTGGAAAGATGTGCAAACATTCTGGAACCAGCCATCAGGGTAGACTGGTGCAGGGGAGACCCTACTACTCACTCAGCAGTGTCACCGTTTTGAAAGTGGCAAGTCAATCCACCTGTCTGTGGTCCAGTTTCCCACCTACAACTATTTATTCAGTGAAGAACTTTTGAAAACTAAAAGAGGCACATAATGAAAACCCAAAAAAAAAAAAGACATTGGCTCAAAGAGTCTCAAGGGTTCAGCATCCTGTTACTGATGTTTCTTTCTGAACAGACAAAACTGTCAGGCTGTTCTGCACAGTCAAATAGGAGTGTCTCCATAATATTGTATGCATCAGGAAAAACAAATGTTTTTACTGCAATATGAGCTATACTTCATCCTCTTAAAACAGCATCTTGGGCCCCTACAGAAGCCATTTTATAGATGTCTTCACTCACTCCCTTCTTCTCAGTCCCAAATAAAGCATACTAGGCATGTGTGAGAGGTTCAATGATAGACCAAAAGAGAAGGCTGAGGCTTTGTCATATTTAGATAATGATGAAACAGACTCAGCTATTGCAGAATGCAGTAATTATAGAGGATAATTTGCTTCTTGGGTTCACCTTTGCTCAGTATTGAATTATACGCACTCAAAGGTGACATGTTTGGCTTCCAGAATGATCAGCTGGTGCAAGAAGGAAATGCCAGACCATGTTCCATGGTAAATAAGATAATACACAGCAGCTTTAGTATCTCCAGATTGGAAGCTTCCTTTAAACAACAAAGAATGCCAGGGCATCTGCTGCCCCTAACTGGTACCGTGAAGAATAGCACATGATTTTTAGGAAGCACAGGAGGGTTCAGGTGCCACCAACAGCTGAATCAGCCCCTGAACCTTTTTGTGGCTGCTAAGGCAAAGCCATCAGGTAGATCCAAATTCAGCTTTGGTCTTTTCCAGACAAAGGGCAGCTGTCTACGTGGAACCAGAGTGAAGGGTTCATCGAGTACAAATCATTTACACAGAATATTTGCCAATACTATGACTAGAGGAAGCTTTCACGGGGCCACTAGGAAATGACACCATCATGCCAGGCATGATGGTGTTGCAAACCTGTCATCCTAGTACTTGGGAGGCTAAGACAAGAGGATTGAAGGTTCAAGGCCAGCCCCAGCAACTTAACAAGACTCTGTTTCGAAATAAAAAATAAAATGTGGCCTGAGGTGTTGTTCAGAGGTAGAACACCCCTGGATTCAATCTCCATTACCCCCACACCACCAAAAAAAAAAAAAAAAAAAAAAAAAAAAACTACCTTCCTCCTTTTATGGACATTTCTGAGAGACCCAAAAAAGAAATGTGACCACCAGGGCAAGTGGATCCTACTGACTTGTGGAATATTCCAGACTTACCGGGTGGTTGAGCAGTCATGCCAGTGGGGAGAGGCAGAGGCGCCCTCTTCTGGTGCATTGGTATAGCAGGAAACCCTAGAAGGTAGCAAGGAGAGGATCTCTGATCCTGTCATCCCCAATCTCCAAATCATTGCTTTTTAAATGACACTCATCCTGATTTTAAAGCAACACTTGTTCTTTGAATAAAGTAAGGAATATGCATACTAGTATAAAAATATGAAAGTATAAAATATACATATATAATATAAAATATAATATAAAATATAAAAAGTATGAAATATACAAATATAAATCACTTGTGGCCATCCTTCCCAGAAACAACCATTAAAATTTTGTTGTATATGTAAAACAAAATTGCAATAAGCTGTCGTTTTCAAAGTGGATATTTCTCACCTATCATTATAGATTATTTTTCAAAGGTCAAATTACCTCCTGAAAACATTAGTGACTATGTGGGGGGGGAGTAATTTATCAATTAGATGTCTTTATTTTTAAACCATCCCGCTTTCATTACATATTACAGCTAATTCCCAAATTTCACAATGATAAAGGTATCAAAAACATCTTTTCATGTTTTGGAGTGCATCTCTGGTTACTTCCTTCAGATACATTCCTAGAAGTTGAATTACTGAATCTAAGAATGTGAACATATTTAAGATCCTCATATCTCCTAAAAGTTTTTACTTATTTACATTCCAACTAACAGTATAAGGGCATGATTCCTTCCTCGTGTTTCATGGATATTATCATAGTTTACCCCTCCTCATTTCAGGACAAATCTGGTATACACTTTGTCGTAGTTCGAATTTTTAAATTATTAGTTAAGATTAAACAGTGTACTCTCTATTTGCACAACTTATTTTTGAGTCACTATGTCATATCTTTCATATTTTAAATAAGATTTCATTGCATGTAAGTTTATATAAGTATATTTTTTATGATTGAAAACTATATTAAGAACCCTATCCCACTGTCTGCTATGTATTATAGTAATTCCATTTGTCTTTTGCTCTTTGATTTTGTTTACATTTTAGACCAAAATAAATGTTTGGGTTTTTTTTTTAATGTAGGCTAAGTCTATCAGGAAATCAAAATAATAGTTATCTATATTTTCATCTAATTTTTCGATACTAAAAATTCAGAATATATTTTGACATAGAGAACAAGGAAAAGCTATACTTTTTAAAGCATTTTTTCCAAAAATTTAATCAGCACCATTTGCAGATTTTCCCTTTTGGAATGCGCTTTTTATCACCTATTGAATGTGCACAAATATAAACCCTATATTTCATTCCATTGACCTCTTATCTGATGCTGAACTTTCTACCCCATTCCATTCATATCTTTTTCCAGCTTTAATGTTGTTCTTTTAACTCTAATTTCATCATATCTTTTTTTATGTATCTGATTCAAATCCACACCCAACAGTTATCTTGATTAAAGTAACATTCCCTAGTGTCAGAACTTTATAACAACTGTAGATAATTCTAGGTTTCCCTACCTGTAGTTACTCAAGGTTTGTCATGTAATGATAGTATCTCGTTAAACAGTATTTATTTTTAATTAAAATAACCTTTTATGATTGTAAAAATAATAGAAGCTTATTTTAAAAATGAAAACACTATGAAGGCAAAAAGAAAGGAACAAAGAGGGTGGTGGAGAGAAGGAAGGAAGGAGGGAGGGAAGAGAGGAAGGAGAGAAAGAAGGAAAGAAGGAAGGAGGGAAGGGAGGAAGGAGGGAGGGAAGGAAGGAAGGAGGGAGGGAGGGAGGAAGAACCTCTGGAATTTAATTATCCAAAAAAAAAAAAAAAACCCAGAAACAAAATATGGTCTATGTCCTGCCAGGAATGGAGCCATCGTTCCTCATCTCAGGAACATTTTCTTCTATTGCATTTTTGACAAGTGTTTTTGTTTGTTTCTAAAATTTTCCTGAACATGTAAGAAAATTTTTGGTTTAATTTTTTTTTTTTTTTTAGTTTTTGAGTGTGCACTTCAGCTTTGTGCGCCACTTTGCTTAGTTCCTTTTTGTTAGTTGCAGGGTTTATGCAGAAATCCTCTTATAGCATGTTACTTTCTGTTAAATCATTTTTAAATAGGATGGCATAGCAAGTCCACTCTGTGTCCCCAAATAGTATAGATGCATTCCCATCTATCTCCCTAATTCCTTGAATATATTTAATCCTTGTCTTAGCTTTTCAGCTGGCAGGCCAAGTGTGAATGGCCTCGGCCTCAGAAGAGAGCTGAGACCACAGGCAGGAGCCCCCATGTGACCTGCGTATGCAGGGCCTATTGCCAGGTTGAGGGCACAAGGGTTTCCAATGGTACAATGCCCGGCAGGGCTCAGCTCCTCCCTGGCTTTGGAGCTAACTGGGTTCAAACACTGCTGCAGTTTGCAGCTCATTTCTTCTGTTCTGCCAGATATATTTTACTCTATAGCATCCCACATCTTGTGTGTGTGTTGGGGGGGGGGTACTGGGGATTGAACCCAAAGGCATTCTCCCAGCCCAATTTCCTTTTGTATTTCAAAACAGGCTTTCACTAGGTTGATGAGAGTCTCTCTACTTGCTGAGGCTGTCCTCGAACCTGTGATCCTCCTGTCTCAGCCTCCCAAGTACTGGGATTACAATCGTGCACCACCATGCCTGGCTTGGCATCCCACATCTTTACTGCTCTTATTCCTCATTTTCTTTTCTTGCCTGCAACAAACCCTCTTTTCTTCTATCCCTAGAGATAAGCCTGTGCCACCATTAACAAACCTCAGTGAAAGAAAACTAAGTTGACCCCATGTGCTCTAAGCTGGGCAGATGCTTAGACTCCTGCTCTCATCCTTGGGTCCTTCCATCTGCAGTTGCCATGCCATGGGCCACAGCCCTCTGTTAACTGGCCACCCCCTCTTGCTGGTCCCTTCTCCTACAGCATCCAACATAGGTCACCCTCCTTTATTGGCTGTCTGCTCCCAGTTCAGCCCTGTTTCCCCAGAATCAACCACATATAATCCCTTCATTGGCATATTCTCAGCCCAGGTCTGTCCCAGCCTCGCCCTCCCTCCCGCAGAGACTGTATTGTATCCACTATACTCACACATTTCTGGCCCACCATTGGTGTAACAGTGTGTAGCCTTCTTCATGAACATAGCTCTCTCCTTTTTCTTCTGCTCTGCCAAACACCAATTTACATTTAGGGAGATATGAATCAGAAATCAATATGCAGGGTGCCCCTAGCTGCAGAGGATGCTGTTGTGATCTGTGTCCTATTACTTCATTTGAAGAAGGTTAACTCTGCACCCATGCAGAAGGTGAGATTCGCACACAGTTTTTCTAGGAGCATTTTGCAAAATTGTTGTTTCTGTACACTTTTATACTCTTTCCTTCCTTCCTTCCTTCCTTCCTTCCTTCCTTCCTTCCTTCCTTTCTTCCTTCCTTCCTTCTTTTTCTTCCCTTCCTCCTTCCTTCCTTGTTTTGTTTTAGCACTGGAACCCAGGGGAGTTCTACACCCCCAGCCCTATTTTCTTTTTTATTTTGAAGCAGGATCTCACTAAGTTACTGTGCACTGGTCTCAAATCTCTGATCTACCTTTCTCAGCTATCCTAAGTATTGGGATTACAGTCACACACCACCATGCCTGGCTCACTCGCTCACAATCTTTTATAGTCTCTGTAAAGAGTTTTAAGAATCCTAAAATCTGTTCTCAGATAGCTACTTTAATGATTCTTCTCAGTAGTCTATGTAATCCTTCTATCTCTGATAGCTATTTGGTATCTTGGACCCTGAATTAGAATTTCAGTTTTAAAACATCATAGACTAGGAATATGAATTTCTTGTTACTGTTTGAGTAGCAAATAGACTTTTATTGTTTTTTCATTCCCAAATCAGCATTTTGGAATCTATTTCTTACAGCATCCAATGCCTTCATGAAAGAAAGCAGAGCATGAGAGAAATAGAAACTTAGAGTCTTGGGAAATCTTGAATTTGAGTGGAGGAGGAGAAGCTTGTGAAGAATTTTGAGAAGGATCTTGATGTGGAGGGGAAACTGAGGAGACAGCATCTTCAAGGAAGCCAAGAAACATGAAAATTGTGAAGTGTCAGACAACACAGGGCAGTCAAGTAAGACAAACAAAAAAGTCCAACAAATCTGATGATATTTGAATCAGTGCCAGTTCTAGCCTGCTTGGGTCTGCTTTGTCATCATGGGCAAATTTCAGTGGGAGGAAGAGGATGTGAGAGGGCTAAAGAGATTCAGCTCTGATAGATCACTCTTCCAAAAGTCGTGAAGAAATGGAATAATGACTAGACATGGGGGCACTGAGGATTGGGAGCAAGTCCTTTTTAATTTTAAGCTGAAAGAGAGTTAAACATGTTCCTCTTCTGAAAGTGGGCAAATAAAGAAAAATAGCTTCAGGACATGAGAGAAAGGAGAGAAACAAGTTTCCTGAGTAGTAAGAAATGATGGAATTTATTTATTTGTTTATTTATTTATTTATTTATTTTGGCACTGGTGTTTGAACCCAAGGGCATTCTACCTCGAAGCTACGCCCAGCCCTTTTTATTTTTTATCTTGAAATAGAGTCTCACTAAGTGGCTGAGGGTCTTAATAACTTGCTGAATTTGGCCTCAAATCTGTGATTCTCCTGTCTCAGCCTCACAAGTACTGGGATTATAGGCATGTGCCACTACACCTGGCTGATGGATTGTGTTTGTTGTTGTTGTTGTTTTTTAAGATTCCTCTTCACACCCCTTCTTACCTCCTCTGTCTCTACCAACCCACCATCCCAACTGCATAAGTATACCACCACACTGATTTTTTACAATCAGCTCCTAGCAGATTCCCTATTTCTATCTGTGCCCTTGTAGACCACTCAGTACTCAGCATGGTAAATGATCCTTCACAACTATAAGTCAGGTGAGGTCCTTTCTCTGTTCATACACTTCCATGGTTTCTCAACTGACTCACTGAGTCTCAACTGTCCTCACTGAGGCAGAAATGGCGCCACCTGACCTGGCTGTGTCCTTGACCCTATCTTCTTGTTACCCTCTGCTTTCTCTATTCTTTACACATGGGTCTGCTCCAGCAAATGAACCCATGCATCCCCCAGAGCCTTGCTCTTGCCACTCATCTGCTGAGAATTTCACCATTTTTCACTAGACAGCCCACAGCTCACCTCTGCCTTTCTTGTCAATTGTCTCCACATTAGAGATGCCCACCTTTGATCACGTAACACACAATAGCGACTAACTCCACTCGCATACACTCTAATACCTTGCCTGTTTTGTTTTTCTCCATTGTATTTATGACCACCTGAGATATTTATTCAATTCCTACTACTACACACACACACAAAAATAAAAATAAAAATAAAAAAAGGCTGTGGGGTGTGTTGATGAGATGGTTGGCATGCAGAACAGCAGGTAGAGGGGGCAGTCCCACTCTGAACTTGTGCAGTGGGGGTGGATGAACAGAAGGAGGAAGGGGAGTGAAGGCAAGCTTGTTTCTTTCTGAGCATGAGTGCCCTTGCATGAGGAGAGAGAACTCCAGCTCCTTTGCTCACCCAAGGTGGACACTCACCAACGCTTCAACAGGGAGTTTTCAGCCTTTCTGACTTGGGCTGGGCCTGCATCACTGGTCCTTCAGGTTCTGAGGCTCCTGCTTCTTGGACTGTGCGCTTCTGGGTCTCTGGCTCTCCAGGTGCAGGTGGCCATTTTTGGATTACACGGCTTCTTAGTGCGTAAACCAAATTGACAAATTCCCTTTTATAATACAGATATCCCGGAGGTTCTCCACTAGAGAAATTTGACTAATATAGGCACCAAGCTGCATAATAGGATAGTCAGTGGCTCAGGGCTGTTTCTGTACAAGGATGGAAGTGCAGTTGAAGATGTTGCCCTTGGTATCGGAAATCACGCACTCAGCTCTGCTCTGCCTGGTACAAAGTGTTTTTGATGTATGTGTAATCTACTTTAATCCATTGATCAGTCTTTTGAAGTATATTTTCTTATTATTGCCATTTACAGGTAAAGTCACTAAGGCTTCAAAAGACCAAATAGCTTTATCCAAGGAAGGTGTGATGGAGCTTGGACTTCAATCCAGGTAGCAGGACACTAAATTCATGCAGTTGAGCACTAAGCCCTGTTGCCGTCTCATGTGGGGCAGCAGTGAGAATCCTTGTGGCTTCTCCCCATCCCCATCCTCACTCACATCTCCCAGATCTGAGAACCTCAGGAAAATATGCACGGTTGATTGGAAGAGGAATGTCCATGGGGAACTTAATGTCAGAAAAGATCAGATGGTGGCCAAGCTTTTCAGGTAACAACTGAGAGTGAGTGGCAGCTTATTTACAGTGGAACAAATGGGTTATTAGGAAAGGAAACGGGGAAAGGAAGAGGTGTGGAGGCTCAGAGCCTGTTGCATGGGGTTCAGAGAGGATGGAGTCTCAGCAGGCCTTGATTTGGGATGGTGCTAAAGGCTGACAAGTAAACATTAGTGTGACCTTAAAGTTTCACACTGAGAACACAGGATAGAATATATGGAATGTACCATATTCACTTCTTAGGCCATGAGTAAAAAGTATAATGATTGCATGTATTAATAGATATTAGAAAAGTACTAAAGATGAAATTTTTAAATTTTCCACTGTCTGTTAGGTACCATTCAACTGGTTCTTACTACACCTACTCCCATGAAGATACTACACAAAATAAAAGTTTCAGAGAGCACTGAAATAAGTGAGGTTAAATCTAGCTCTATGTACAGATGGTCAGGATAGGTAATTAATTTTTCTGTGATTGCATCAAATTCTACCATGAGACTTTGATTTTCCTTCCATATGCCAGTAGATGAACCTCACTGTCAGAAAATCTCCAAATTTTCTCAGGCACCTAAATTCTGGGATGGGAGAAGGTAAGGTAGTGATGAAGGTTGAAAGCTTATCTGATTCCTTCACAGTCCCCATGGACTGGAAAGTATGATGTGGGTTTATCCTATCCCCCAAGACATCTCCTGTTTGTTCTATGCACGTCACAGCTAAATTGTTCCTCTTTTTTTTTTTTTTTTCTTCTTTTTTTGGTACTGGGGATTGAACCTAGGGGCATTCAACCTCCAAGCCACACCCGCAGCCTTTTACTTTTTAATTTTGCTGCAGGGCCTCACTAAGTTACTGAGGGTCTCACTAAGTTGATGAGCTGGTCCTGAACCTACACTCCTCCTGCCTCAAAACTTCCTGGTTCTTAGCCAAAGGAAACCCTTCTGTTCAAGGACTGCACTAGTTAGTGCTGAGACTCAAGTACTTTGGTTGCACAAGTCCTCAAGGACCAAGTCCTGGGTGCTCTCCCTGGGCACTATACAGGGCCTTCAGGTCTCCACTGCTCCTGAGGTGGGTACCAGTCTCCCACCCCTCCCCTTCTGTTCCCTTGACCATGTACAGTTCATCATCCTCCATCACCTATGCCAGACACCCAATATTGCCTTTTCCAGATTCAGAAAGAATCTGCCCTGGAGAAGTACCCAAGGCAAGGCCTGTCTTTCTGCCATTTGTATTTTCTACTTTCTCTTCCCCATAACTATACAACAAAGAACTAAATTATAATCATTTACCTCCTATTTATCTGATCAAGTCTCTCTATGCCATTATAAAAAGTGGTAAGATACTTCAACAAGACCTTGTGGCTTAGGACCTTAGTCCAGGTTCTACAACAATGAAAACCTCAACAAATGTTAACTATTATTTTTACTAATAGGTAAACAATAACAATAACCACCACCATAATAGAAGCACACTGTCACCACAGACCACAACTGTTAATTAGTCAGATGTTGTATCTTTTGGGTTAATGCTTCTATTTCCTTTTTTCTTCTGTCTTTCACAATGTCTGTACCTTTGCTCTGTGTTCTGATACTTCTTTAACTTTGCCTTCCATCTTTTACTTTTAACTCATATATTTAACTTGTAAAAAGTGTTTCATGCTATGTTTCCTTTCTGTCTTTGGATTAATCTCTTCTGAAATGTTTCTAAGGACATTTTTAAGCACCTTTAGAAAAGACACTTTCTATTCATTACACTGAATAATTTGTTTCCCACATCATCAAAGTTTGTTTGTTCAGTGTTTATACTTTTGATCTTTCTAATGTCTGGTGGTTGGTTCTGGGTTGTCCCTTTATAGTTAAGAGTGAGACAATTCACAATAGCCAAACTATGGGAGCAGCCAAGATGTCCATCCACAGATGAATGGATTACAAAACTATGGGATATATACAAAATGGAATTTTACTCAGCCATAAAGAAGAACGAAATCGTGTTCTTTGCAGGGAAATGGATGCAACTGGAAAACATTATGTTAAGTGAGATTAGCCAGTCACAAAGAGTAAAGAAACATGTTCTCCCTAATATGCGGATGTTAGGGAGTAGATGGGACATAAGAGGGTCCCCAGATGAAAAAGTAGAGACCCTCGATAAACAAAGAAGTAGACTTAACTGAAGGGAATGGACGAGGGGTGGGGGGGAGAGCATACTAAGGCAAATGATGTACTTACACAATTATATCAAGATCACTCACTGAACTGAACTTGAGAGGGAGGGAGGGCGAGGGAGCAGGGTGGGAATTGGGGATAGGGTCAGATGAGAAATGTGCGCACATTTGTCTTTATCAATTTGTACCTAACAAAAATGTATAAATACAAAGCACGAATTATTACAATTAAAAAAAAAAAG